>CAJNIZ010018890.1:319306-354362 GCA_905231905.1 Symbiodinium pilosum
CGAAGCTGTGGGCCGAAGCGCCTATCCTCACAATTTGGGGCTCAAGGTTTAGGAACCTAAAGCTTCATCCGGATCTTAACCTCTAGTGGAAAACTTCGGTAAACTTAGAAGGGCATATGAGGGTGCGAATAGGGCATCTACTAATTAGGGCACCAACATTCGTAGACAAACGAAAATTGGTAACCGCAACCACCAGAATGAGGACCCTGCAACAGTCGCGTGATTATCATAAGGCCCTTGGCCACTGGTTAAGGTGACAGACTTACCAAACCAGCTCAAATAATCCTTCCTGATGAAAGGCCCACATGAGGTCTTCTTACTTGGGGAACAAGGCAGCCCTACAGCCCAGACACTTTGGGCCCTACACATGCTGAAGGCCTGAGCCAGGCTTTGAAGCTCTTCAGCGGGACTGCAGCCTGGCTTTGCGTCTCTGCCACCGACTCCCTGAAAATATCTTGTACTCCCCAACTCCAGATCACTGACTCTAAAACTCTGCAGACCCCAAGTGCTTGACTGCAGAGCACCGAAGTGGGCTCGTTGTCAGCATCAGAATCAGATCCAGCATAATCATCAACTCGTTACCACCAGCATCATCACCACCATCATCATCAGCGATCATGGTCCTTTTGTGGGTGCGAAGTTGCGTCATGTAGGTCTGGCTACCGCAGCCCTTCCAAACCTGAGCTTCGTGCCACAACCCAACAAAACCCCTGACAGTCCACTCCATCCTAACACCCCAAAAAGAACATCTATTCCCTAGAAGGCGCTGCAAACCGCGACTATCGCCTGCTAGTTCAGAATACCGCATGTTGGAGGCATCTATGGGATTTCATGTTGACAACCGAGCCCCTGGGCTTCGGACCGCCACTTCCTTGATGCCTTCCTTCGAAAGCTTTGCTGCAACTTTGCGCCTTGCTGCGAGGTGTGGGAGAGGGGGCGGCTGGGGATCTTGTTTAAGAGCCAGAGATTAGCTTTCAGAACTTAGGCGTTGGGGGATGGAAGCTTTGCAGCTGGCCAGTCAAGAACAGGGCTCAAGGCACACTCAGGGCCCGCGCAGAAGCACGAACAAAACGGTTGGAGACAAAGCCTGATGAGGCTTCTGCGCGTTCACATGGGCTTGCAAGGTGCATAGTTTGACGAAACGACTGCCCAAAACAACAACATGAGGCTGCCGCAATGGCGACCATGGACAGAGGTGCACTTGCACGTTCTCACAGAGATCCATCTCTTTGGGTTTTTGTCAAAGGCTTTATCGTCTGAACCTTAAACAAATTTTTCTTCGCAAACAAAAGAACAGACGCCTGAACCCGCACCATCGCCTGCTCACCCAGCCAGCACAAAAAGACCCTGGCTTTGGGCTTGCCGAGAATCCGACGCCCTGGAAGTCTTACAAACCAGACAGAGGAGCTGCAAACTTCCTAGGATTCCCAGGACCAACGGTACAAAACCCAGATAAGCAACTCTTCTTCCCCAAACAATTCATCCCAGATTTGTGAACCCTTCCGCGGAACTGCCCAAAGCTTTTTTGTTGCCCTCTCGCCCCGCATAAACACTTAGGGTTTACACATTAAGTTCTCACAGCTTTGGCTTGACGACCTGAGGCTTCGGGCTTCTTATCTCCCCCTTTCTTCAGCAAAGCCGCAGCAGAATCTGACCCAGGCCAAAGCTCCTCAGAGAGCTGGGCGGGATGGCCTGGACTCCCAGCTTGCTGGGTCACTTGAACCTTGTTAGTTGAATATGAAATGGAAAAGGACATGAATCCCTAGGTCCCCCTAAAGGGGCGTACGGAGATATTCTGGGGATAGTATAATGGCGAATCAAAAGGCAAGGACAATGGAAACTGGAGTTGTAAAGTGTTTGGTAGGGGATAGTAGGGACTGGAAAATGGAAGCTACAAGAGGGTTTAGGGGTTTGGAGGGTTGTACAGCATGGAAGGAATCCAGTAGTCGTCCCTACATATTCCCTTGTTGTGCAAATAATTCACCCCTTTGTACTATACAAGCCACCAGTGAAGTGAAGGCTTATGGATAATTTCAAAGGGGGCGCCATTCGGATGATTATTCCTCAACCGAGATTTACGAGATTTGAACACCACAGCTACCTGACCCCGAGCCTTCCAGTAAGGGGTTGGGCCTTTAGAGTTTGAAGTGCTTCCTAAGGCACGCTGTCAAAAGAGCAAGTATCTCTCAACAGACGGGGCTTTGGCTTTATCTGCAACTGCTTCAGATGTAGCTCGGCTGGGCTTCTAGGGGTGCCGAACTGAAAATACTCCAAAGCGTTCAACAAGTCAAAAGCAGCACCTTCTTCTCGCCCTGTAGAATTCAGAGCGGTCTGACACTCAAGCATGCCGTGAATGGCGCCTGACAGAAGCCCAATGACCACAGCAGCGCTCTTTTCCCGCCATCGGGGAGGGGCTGCCTGGGCTGGATTAAGGTGAGGCTCTCTCGCGTGCTACAACCACAGAAGGGTGAGTAGTGATTTGAATGTCCATCAGGGTATCCAGATTTATGCATGCGACAAATCCAGCTTGATACTGTTAATATCACAAACCTACATGATTGTGGCATGCATAAGTACCATCGTTCCCAAGAGTTGTCGTACTGGCATTGTAAAGGATCCTGAAGGCATACGCCAAGGAGAATATCCCCGAAGGCATACCGCCAAAGCCACACCCCCAAAGACTGTAACGGCTGCTATAGTGGTGGTCAAACTGCTTTCCATACATGAAGACTGAACATTCGCCAGCATCGGTTAGGGCATTGTTTCTGCAGATTGCTTGGGCAAACGCGCACATCTTCCATACCCAAAACGATGAAGGCATGTTGTTGTGACACAAGCGGGGCCTTCAGCAAATTGCGCCTCCTTTTTGGGGGGATCCTGTGAATGCAATTGGTAGGGGATTTGGGGGACCCTGATTGCTGAAACTTGCGAAGGCATATTTAAAAGCTGGCTTGGCTATTGGTAACAAATGTTTTGGTAGTCCATAGTAATCCATCTTTGCCTTCAATTCGCTGCGCTGGTGCACCTGGAAATGCACCCATGGGACCCTGCTTCCTGGATCCTGTGAGTCGCAACCTTGCACCCAAGACCTGGATGTTGGCAAACACTGAGCCCTACAAAAGGTAAGCACTTCACAAAACATAAATGTTATCCATGCAACAAGTATCATGGACGAATTCTGCTGTAGCAAATGCCGTAGCACATGCGAAACTGAAGAAAGTGTGGAGAAAACGCATATATACCCTAAAGCCATGCCACCATTTTTTGAGCATCCATGACAGTCCCGGGACGGGCGTAGAAACAACACAGAGGAAACACAAAACAACAACGGACTACGTAGACCATAGGGCATTGTTTTAAGGCTGCTGGGGTCGTATGGGTGTGAAGAATTTCTGATTTATCAGCAAATGATAATACATGCCACATACCAGAATACTGCCTCCACTGGAAACACGCATTGCCAACAACACCTCTACGAAGATCTCAGCCCAGGTACCGTTCGTGCACAACACTTCATGCCTCTACATCCCCCAGTTCGTTCCCAGCGTCTCCACAGCGTGAATCGCTAGCAAGGGCGGCCCCAACGACCCAGCCTGTGCATGTCAGAGTAAGGTCGGAGAGGGGATTGAGGAACCCATGTACGAGTTAGCGAAGCTGTTGGGTCTGGGGCAGCGTCAGCAGTTTGCTGTATAGCTTTTGCGGCTTGATGAGGACTCATCAGGCTGCCTTGATGCTTCTTTGGCCAACAATAGGCCTTACTTGTGAAACAGTGTGAAGATGCTCCGAGCGAACAGAAAGAAATTCTAACCTCCTAAGCTCTAAGGCTCAGTTACTCAATCTTTTGCCTGCAATGTGGCTGATCAGCCATCTGCCATTTTTTCTCTTGAGATTACTGGAACCTACAAAAAAGGTGTTAATAGGGTTACATTGGGGATATATTGGGAAAATGGAAACTAAAGTGGAAACTACTATAATGGGTTATATAGGATTATATTGGAGATATACTGGGATCTGATCCCCAACGCTCAACCCGCGGGGCTGGAGGTCGTGGGATCGGGGCAAGACACTCTCAGCTGAACATCGCTCTCCCTGACTGGACCATTCTTGCAGGCATCTGCAAGTTTGATCTTCCTTGTACAGCATGTGATTGCAGCATGCAACAAGTTTGCATTCTCATGTGTCAAGCGAGGCTACCCGTACGTCCTTTCAGATTTGTAAAGTCCAAGATGTTTCAAGCCCAGGGCCCGCAGAGAGCGGCCTCCGACATCTGCGGCATGTGAAGCACGAAGCAGAGCGGGGATCCTAACGTGGTTGCGCGGCCCACGCCCACGCGGTAAAGTCGACTCAGTACACCATACTTGGCAATAACTGAGAAGCATATGGTCTTGATGGTTGCGTGCGTTGCTGCAGTCTAAGGCGGAGCTTTGCATGTTTCTTAGGGATTCCATTTCGGGAGACCGTGAAGGGCTCTACAGCAGAATAGGGTATAGATTGGGGTTATATAGGGATAATGGAAAAGAAAATGGAAGCCATAGTATAATAGGGTGTGTGTATATATATATATTGGGGCTACATTGGGATAATGTCGGGATAGAGAGATGAAAATGGAAACTACTGTAGTTTAATGGGATATACATTATATATTAGGGTAAAGCTACTATATAAGAATAGGGTAACATTGGCATTGAGGGCCAAAGGCATCGGGGCCAAGGAAAATTGTTTCTCCGCAACATTGCATGTGCAGTTGACGGCCGCCTATATTCGGGCACTACTTCTACCATCATTCCGATTATTAGTATTACTACATTAATTACTAATGGTATTGTTAATTGGATTTGTACTGTTAGTCTTACTTATTCAGGCACGCTAAATACTAATTCTCAGTGCCTATTTGTCAAGCGCATGAAAAAGATTCTGGACAGGCTCCGTTCATTGTAGTTGGAGAAGCTGCTTGTTGACTTCTTGACTTGGCAAGATAGCGGTCCATGCCAGGAATTCAGCTAGCTGCTATCAGCACTCCAATCCCTGCATCCATGGGACCTTCCTGCGGGGCCTCGCCCACAGCAGCTGCAGCTGCGGCTCGTTGAACCTGAACTGGTGGGTCGATCCCTGCAGGTTCAGCTGGCAGCAGGCCACCAATACTCCGCCACATCTCCTGGATACTTTGTCGCCTACCCCCTGTACAACATGAGGTTGTTTTTTTTTTGGTGTGTCCTTTGAGCTTTAAGTTGACGTTCTTCACTGGCACCAAACCGGCCTATGTCTGGAGGCTTGGATGCCTTCTTGGGACGTAGGCGTCCGAGGCTAAGTTGCCTGATTGGGCTTGCATCCGTACATATCAGACAGTCACATATTGAGTTTTGCTTTTCAGTGGAGAAGAGGACTTCCGGGTGAAAGGATGAGTTTGGGGCTGCTGGCTCTTGATTTCCTCTCCTTACATACTCGAGCATAAGAAACAACTGCAGGATCTATTTCAAGCCATGAAGCGATGATTCCACATCCCCACGACTGTCTGATAGCCATTCTTCCCAAAACCTTCAATCTCCTCTAAACGCTCAACACCAGGTAGTGTGACAGTTCTCCGGTGGCGTGAAGGCACACGCCGTGTACTTTCGGGGAATGCATCTTTGGAATATCAGACACCTAAATCCTGCGTGAAACCCGTGCTCCTGAACCTCTTGACCCTATCATTTCCTAAACCGCACCCGCTGGACCGCGAAAGCCTCAACCCCACTCCCTGTGACTGCCCTCTCGGTCGTCTTAATCTCCAAGCCTCACTTCACCAAACAGTCCTGAACTTATCCGCTGCTCCTGAAAGGCATCCTCCATGAAATACAAAGTTCACGCCTCGCAAGCCCATATTATATCTACTGCATGAGGAAGATGAGCTGAACACACCCAGCCTCCTCAGGTGCCCCACCGTCCAGCGTCGAGGCGACAAGAAAGCCTTCAATTTCTCAACAGACTTGCATCTCGAAAACCACAAGGGTGCTGGGAGAGAGCGGATGGGATCTGCCTCATGAAACAAGCAATCGAAGAAAACAAAATGCCGATGGGCTATAATCTGACCCTGCCCAGAAAACACAGCCACTGCATAGAACTTTTCTTTAAAAAGACTCACCAAGCTGTGCAATAATCTGTGTGGCTCCGCTTGCCTTGCGAGCTGTTCTCACAATCCAAGGCCTCCCTGTAAGTGTCCTAAACACAACATGCCACGCAACAGACCCGACCTTTCCTCCCCCTCCTTGCTGCCTCAACCCTGGGCCAGG
The DNA here is from genome assembly GCA_905231905.1 of Symbiodinium pilosum. Classification (NCBI taxonomy): domain Eukaryota; class Dinophyceae; order Suessiales; family Symbiodiniaceae; genus Symbiodinium; species Symbiodinium pilosum. The sequence goes on from CAJNIZ010018890.1 coordinate 325,576, forward strand.
ACCAAAAGAAAGTTCCGATTCACTTGAGGACAGGCTGGCAAGAGTGGGGGATGTAGGCTGGGGCATGCCTTCGTTGAGCCACAGTGCAAGCAGGCGGGACAGCCGCCTCAGTCAGGTTGCACAGGACAGAGATGTAGGATTCAGCAAGTAGCAGCGAGCTAAGGCAACTTTGTGTTCTTAGGCCTTGCCGGGATGTTGGGTTGAAACAAGGCTTCAAGAAATGCAACGGATCTGCAGTTCAGCTTTAATCCTGGGAACTGAAAGCTCATCTCAACCCCAAAGTCTCACACCCTAACATCCAAACTACACCGGCCAGTGTCAAATTGGCCTTTCAATTGCGATCCCTTCCTCGAAGCCCGGTAGCCAGCATGTTGTCCTATTGTCCTGGCCCAAACCCGACTGCCCGGTTACCCACCATCAAGTTGCAAGACACAAGGTCTGCTAAAACCCTAACCGGAGGGTGCATGATATGCAGGATCAAGTTCACCCAGAGCAGGCCATGTAGCCGCTGTCTGATCAAAGTCCTCGCATAGAGCAGATGGATCATCGACTCCGGAACGCCTCAAGCCTCCCGCTGTGATCTCCTTGTACATGCCTGAAAAACCAAAGTCCATCTATGAAATCCTGTCGAATTTCTGCGTGAAATCTCCATGCCCTTATGTTCCATACATTTCGTACCCAATCTCAGCCAAACGGCTGCTCGAGCCGCTCCACAGCAAACTGAGGTGTCCTGGGCTTCCCATCTTTGAAGGGGACCAGGTCACAACATGAAGAATTTTTCAACATTCCTTATAACTCTAGAGAGATCCCAAGACGGTTCAAAAAAGGAACGTACCTACTCTACACTCCCCTGCCCCCCAGACAGACCCCCCAAAAAATCGGGCCCATTTAGGCCTTCGGCATCACTGTACATCCATATGTGAACAACATTTTTGGGGGTTAGAGTTCGGGGCATTCTTGTTTCAGTCCCGGCTTTCAATTCGCCCAATTGTCTCAACCTTAATCTTGCATCCTCCATTGTTTTTTTCCGCTGCGTTGTTTCTCCCCAAAGAGAGCAAGCATAATTTTCAGAAAATCATTGACTTTCTGCCGCCAAACACTACCCTGTACACCCCCCACTTCAAGAGACTCCTAAAGTAAAACCTACATAGGCCCATACCGTAAACCCTCACAGGCTCCCAAGCCTTCAACCGGACTGGAACAGGAGTTTATCAAAACCAACACAATCCTATCTTATCCCCATTTATGTATACATATATATATATATGTACATATACATATATATATACATATACATATATATGTACATATACATATATACAAGGTTCCGCTACGGGTCCCCCTAAAAATGCTCCGCCACCATGTGGCGAGCTCACGGCAGCAACCTCAAGCAGCGCGGCCCGCCAGCGGAGCAATGTACTGAGGCCTGGGATTTAGGGATTAGGGTGGCGGGTCTAGGGTTTAAGGGGGGTTGTAGATTCGGGATTTAGCTTAAGCTTGCAGGCCTCAAGTTTGAGGTTTGGGGTTGCAGGTTTGGGGATTTGGTCTTAGGGTTTAGGGCTGAGGGCCTTCAGTGCAAACGTCCCCAAAAGAACCATGCAAGAAGTAGGTATGAACTGGCATGATAGAATGAACTTTCAAAGGGCCCACAAAGTTTCTGGGTTTTTGGGCTGGTAGGTGTAGCGTTCAAGGTTTGGTCTGGAGAATTGCGAGTGCGGGTTTGGGTCATAGGGTTTGGTTCGAGGTGGCTAGGGAGCAGAAACAGAGAGACAGAGAGACAGAGAGAGGGAGAGAGATCAAAGTATGGCAAAACCACATTCTCAAAAAATAGTAGCTTCATCAAAGGCGCTTTCTTAGCTCTTACAAAGGGGATAACCATGAAGCCTGGACCGTGCATAGCCCTTGACCCTACAAAAACCCTAAATAAACCCTATATAAACCCTATATATAACCCCAATATAACCCTCATATAACCCTAATATCAGCCAATCTCAGAGTCACCGGCCTTCGCCGGGGCCAAGAACAGCTGGAAGGAGACGGGCGACCGCCTTCCCGAGCCAGAGGACGCCACCCATATAACCCATTAATGGGGATTATGATAGGGATCCTTATATTAAGGCCCATATAACCCATTATATTGGGGTAATATAGGGGTTATATTGGGGATATATAGGCATAATGGAAAAGAAAATGGAAACCCTAAACCCATTAATGGGGATTATGAAAGGGATCCTTATATTAAGGCCCCTAAAGCCTATATAGTAGTTTCCATTTTCTTTTCCATTATCCCTATATAATCCCAATATGTACCCTATTATACTATAGTAGTTTCCATTTTCTTTTCCATTGTCCCTATATATCCCCAATATAACCCCTATATTACCCCAATATACCCCAATGTAACGCATAGACGGGGAACACGCCCAAATACGGGGCCCACTATACAGACTTACGGCAACTTCTCATTTGGGGATCTGGGATGATGGGGGTTGCTGCGGTTGAAGATGACTTCGGGGTTTTGGATCCGGGCTGCCTGGCTGAGGTGTGTAATGCTCAAGAGCTTTCAACTGGTCAAACTCTCAAAATTTGGATTTGAAGGCAGGCAATCAACCCTACTAGGCAGAGATGCACGAAACCACTTCTTGCCAACGACCTTCAACAATCACATATCCCCTTTTTCGGATGCAGCGTGAACGGGAAGAGACGAACTTTCCAGAAGGAAAATGCTACTTTCGGGATCCCAACTCACACCAGAAAAGCACAAAGACCTGCTGGGGAACACTCACATCCCTGGTTACTAACCTCCTCACTCCCCAATAATGCATATCCACTTTATTGTATGCTATGGTCCCCCCAACCAGTTTGCATCATCTCCGGGACCCGCCTATGAAATTCATTATCAAAAGGCGTTAAGGGCCTCCGTGGGCGGGGGCGCGGCAGGCACCATGGCCTAGCATCACAAACAGGATTATGACACACGGTCATTGAGACAACAATCAGACTTGGCGCAGATGGGTGAATTAGGTGCTGTACATACCCCAATCACAACCTGGTCCTGATTTTGAAGTCCTGTTGGAGGGAGCCGTGGTCTTTGAGTAGCCAGATGTGTTCTTACGACTACTTGAAGCCTCGGTCATGTTGAGACATGTGTATGGAAGACACAGTATTATGCAACTCTTTTCCTCCGTGGCCATACTGCGTGGCTTCATCCCTCCCCTCCACATCGTTCTGTGGACCAATTGAGAGGAACGTCTCGCTGGGAAGTATCAAAATGCCAGAGCTTCAGCTCAAAGCAGGCAGTAAGCCTAAGCTCCAACACTGCGAAAGGAGCATGACACACGTTGTCCTTTCTGTCCAGAAAAGATGGAGCCTGAGAATATCAGCTGTTGTTCTGAGCCAAGTATATCTTGGTTCTCTAGTCCAAAATGTTGAAACAATCTTGCTGCAAACAATGCCATCGCGGCAGGTGCCCTCAAGCATCGAGCTTACTCTTCATCAAGCCCCGCACACTCGACATTGAGCGGAAGCCTCGTTTAAAAAAAGTGACACCAACTTCTATGCATGTATGACTCAGACGTTCTAGGGACATGCAGCACCACTCAAGCTCCAGCAACTGTGAGGCGCGGAAAGCCATGCGCTTTTTCGAACCATGTACAACTGAGACGACACTGCTTGGATACTGCAAAGCCTTCAACGTGGGTTCCTGGCCTCAAGGCTCCAAGGAAGGGTGAATATCAAAAATGTGCTCCAAAACACAGACCTGTGACCCTGAACTGAATGCTCAGAACTACGCACTCTGACCCTACTGCTCCCCTGAAACATCATCTTTGTGGCTGAGCGATAGTAACCAGCACCTGCATGAGGCTGCTTCCAGCAATCACCTCGATTGATCAGGAGGGAAATCCGACACGCTCCTGCAACCCTGGAAGCACCAGAACAAACCCGTAACTTTGACCTCAAAGATCCTCAAAGCTAAGACTGAAGAGCCAGCAACGCCAGGCCCTAATTCTGTGTCATCATCTCCTTTGTCCCCCGAACCTTAGCCCCCGAGTCCCCTCTATAGCCCAAACATCCCAAAACCCCAAATTCCCCGCAATAAGTGCATCCTAAAAACAATCAACTCAACATAAGAACTCGCCGACTCGCCTGCAGCAGTCCAGGCGCCACACGGCCTCCGCGAGGTAAAGCCCTGGCGACGAGCTCTAAGGGGATGTATCGGCCTTTTATGCGGGTTCTTGCCTTGGGTATCAATCGCCTGGAAAAGGGTCAAGCTCTCAAACATGTGAAAAACTCAAAGCCTGCAGAAATACCCCGCACAAACAACTGCCTGCTCAGCTCCTGCAGCATCTGCTCTTCCTCATCAGAGCAACGATTCTTCCCAGTTCAGCGAATTGAAGAAGGGCTTGGGAACTAGGCATTTGGAGGCGTTAAAAACAGGATGCGCTTCAAGGTGAAACGCTTTTAGTCTTGAAGGTCGCGTATGAAATGCATGGGATTGTGGGGTTGATGTGTCAGTGCAGGGATTCTGCCCCCGTCACCCTGATCGTCACACTAGGCTTGGACTTGGAAAGCTCTTGAGATGACTCTTTTAAGAGGAATTACATGGGATTCAGACTGGATGTTGTATGGTTGCTGTTAAGTCGCGTTTTGCTGTTCGCCAACGAAGGCTGACCATACGCACACGTGCGGATGAGCGAGTCTGACCCTACGTCACTCCTACCGTCAGTAGATCTCACCTGCTGTTTTTTTTTGTTTTAAGAGGACGCAGCAAAGCTGACATCTGGAAACTAACAGGCTCGACAGCCTCGGGCATTCTGCAACCAAGCAGTCTCCCTCGCGTGCATCTTCAGAGTAAGCCCGCACTGGCACCACCAACCCTTCATGACACCCAAAAACACAAACTCATGGGTTATATGAACGCCGAGGGAGACCAAGTCAACAGAGGATTTGAGGCAACGCTGTCCTGCCAGGGTTCGTATTCTTTCTAACTTACATCCTGGAGCCAGCCTGATGCCGCAATTAACGCACCAAGCTTGACGGCACCCTAGACGCCAATTGTGCCAGGGGTGTGTGGTCTGATCTCACCTGCTGTTACAGTCATCCTCACAAGGACCCTTAGAATTCTGATGAATTCTGCTAGCAGCATTGCAAGGATGAGTTGCACGTATACTCTTCAACCAAGAGTTGGGCCGAGGAATGTCAGGCTGAGAACCTGTTCACACTGAACCCAGTCTGCCAGTTCTAGTGGCGCCACCTTAGCTTAAGGCCTACCGACAAATAGGGCAGGCATTCAACCTCAACAGGGGCTTGCAAGTGCAAAGGAAGACTGCTTATCTGGAGGATCGGAGGGGGCATTGCAACTCTGCCCCTAACCGAGCGATCAAGAAACGCGAAACCTTGGTGGTTCAAGCAAGCTGCAGAATCAGCACCTCCTAAATCAAGGCCCCAAGAACTCGATCCATAAATCGCCAACTCGAACATATGCCAGCTTGTCCTCCTCTGCGGCATGCAAACTCCACCAGGAGAGCGCTTGACCTGCAGTGCAGAAATAGGGAGACACCCCTGAATGCAGCCATATGCCCCAAGCTGTATAGAAATTTGAAATAAGGGATTTGCGGGCTCTCTGGGGTACTGACAGGCTGAAGGACTACGGCCAGCGTGTACCTCCTCTTTGGCATTTTCGGCTTGCATTGTGGGCCTGGCCCTGAAGTAATTACCAGAGATGATTTCCCGTAATGGAAAATCAAAGACAAAAGCAAATGGACAATGAAATGAAAACTGGTCTATATAGGCACTATTCCCTATATTATGGCCCTAGGTTCCTTGTATACTTATGGTAAAGGGTACCTCAAACAGACCTCAAACATGATATTGGTAATCATTTGGATTTGGGCTTCTACCAGGCCTCTCCGGCACGAGAGATTCAGTGCGCAAGGGCTCGGAGGCTAAGATTGCTTGGTGTTGCAGGATGTGGCAATGCAAGTTTAGAATCTTCAGACCTCGTCTGAGGATTTTCTGCGCCTGATCTGCAGAATACCCACCTGGTAGCTATGCACCTGGAACTGTTCTTGATTAACCCAACTACCACCACAAACGTCAAGGCTGCGCCAGAAACTACCACGCGCTGGAAACGGTCTCTGTAGTAGCCATAGTTTCCAAGGACCGAGACCTGTTTGTTCAAAAGACCAAACCACCGTGAGCGGCTAGACGATAAAAAGGTTTAGTTGCGGTCCCGGGTAAGCAGAACCGCGATGTGCTTTATTCGTCGCTCTGTAGCCGACCCAACCCTAGACCCCCAAAAGCCTAAGCATGAAGAGCCGGGGCATTGCCACAAGGTTGGCCGTAGCTCGTACGTGCGCATGTCACAACTTGATGGCAGCACAGTCGGAGCGAAGAAGGTGTCGGCTTTTGGGGTAGCCCATCATTTTGCAGGGAGGCGTTGGCTTGGGTCCGAATCGACTTTTGATCTTTGGTGTTTTGCAGGGTCTCCCGTCGGGAGTGTCGCTTTCCCACCTCTTTCCAATGTACTTGTTGAGCTTCCATGAACCATCCTCACATCTCCCACAGCTAGAGGAATCCCTCTAATCTCCGCATAAGCAAGACAAATCCCCAAATTAATCAAAACCAAGCCTGTGCCCTCGAGCGCAGAGATTGCATCAACACAGCGGCGAAAGTCAGCCGCCTAGGGTGCATGGTGGAAGGGCTTAAGAGTTTAGGGTGTTTTGATTAGCACTTAGGGTGAGGCTCACGAGCTCAGGAGTTTAGGGTAGTAGCGCGAGAGTCCAGGGCTTGAGGGCTCCAAGTTGAATATGGACAAATTTTGTGTGGCTTCGCCTGGCTCAGACTATCATGAGCCCTTTCCTACTTCTTGCATGATGTTCTAGGTTGTATGAAGGTTGCAATCTTGGCCCTTGGCGGTATCCCTCATTTCCCTCTCTTGCTAAATATGTTTCCACACCTCATTGGGGTGCACAAGGTTTTGCAGCCTTCCAAGGCGAGCTTGGGAAAAGGTCCAATGCCTGTAAACGCACTCTGACGGATCTTAAAGTACGCAAGTTACGATTGCCGAGTTGACAATGCTACTCTCTTTTTACAAACCATGAAGTGTGGTGCCTGTAGGACAACCTTGGGTTTGGGTCGTTGGCTTTGTCGGTTATTTTAGCTACAATGTGCTTTTCGTCGAGGCTGTTGTTTTTGCAGCAACAGCTCTAACAATCAGGGTGATGAGATCAGAGGAAAGCGCTGCTTGCAGATCACGCTTCACGGGGCTTGAGGATTCAAGCACAAAACATCTTACTCCCATAGCTTAGTCTTTAGCCTTTAGCCTCATATCTTGGCCGCGCCGCTTATCCGGTCGCCAACCTTTTCTAACCCGAGGTTCTGCATCGGCAGCGGGTTACTAGAGTGCCCCACAAGACGAACATGGTTTTTTCAAACCTTCCGGGTTTACTGTCCCGAGCCAAAGCATCCTTCAGTAATCGTGTGTCAGTCCCTGCATATAGGCTATTGACTACTTCTGGGGCACTCAATGTGGCACCCTAATTTTGCAAACTGTATCCATGTCAGCTGCATGCTTATCCTGGTAAAAACAAGGCCAATACACCCTGAAAGCCCTTGGAATATTGTATCTTTCGCAGCACCCTAGTGATTGAAGCTAAGGCCAACTGAAAACCTAACTCAAAAAATGTGAAATCCCAAGCCCCAAGTCTGGAAACCGCAACACCTAAAAAGGAAGATAAGGCCCTCAGACCCTGATTGCATTCTCTTTGCGGCTCCCGGAGGCTAGGCCTCATGATTTCAAGGCTCCTAACCTTTGCGTGCGCCTTCACGTGCTGCTAAAAAAAGCTGAAAGGGAGCGAAGATGTTGCTATTGTTCTACTCTACTCAAAATGCTGTTCTGCTCTGTTCGGGTACTACACTTATCTACTCCTCTTCTGGGGCTCCAGGCACGCCCCGCTGGCGTGGCTGTGGCGGCCGACGCCAGCGCCTTTCAAGCGTTTCATCTCAGACACTTTCCACCTATCTACTTAGACCCTCCAATGTAGTGCCTTGGGGGGGTCCTAAGCAGAGTCTTAACCGTAAGCCAAAACAGGAATTACACTAGAGGGTCCAGGCAAGACTGAGGAATGCTTTTCGGTTTTAAAACAAGTCTGAATTAAGATTGTGGCAGGCTTTGAGATGACCATAGAGGGATCAAAACACTGCTTAGGCTTCAGAATTCCAAATTCAGGTTCAAGGTATAAGGCTTCAAGTCTATGCCTACAAAGTGCCTCGGAAGCTAGAGATCTTACAATGTGGGAATAGTACCGGAGCATCCTGTAAACTAGCCACATGTGATGGGTGTCCACATGGTGAAGAAGTTGTTCCCTATGTCACCCAGAGCCCGCAAACCAACACGTAACCTACAAAAGAACCCTTTCTAGACCAGTCTGCTTTTAAATGCGGGGAAAGTAATACCTGCAGAACCTTCCAGTCAAACGGTTCCATAACCTCCCATCAACACACCCGGAATCCCTGCACAAGCCTCTGTCAAAAGGACGCTGTTCTTTGCTGATTCCTTGCCGCGACATGCTACAGCACAGCCAACCCTACCCCCCAACATTCGGAACCCTGAACCTGAGACCCCAAACCACCAAAAAAAAACTGGCAGGCGCTTGAAGACGTGACCTACCCTGAACCCTAAGCCCTTCAGCCTTCCCTTGCAAGCAAGCCTTCAGCCAAGGCCTTGCTCCCCCAACCCTCGTCTTGAATAGGTAATAAGCCCGGAGGATAATTCTGTATATAGAGGTCCTGTTCTGACCCGACTGTTTGGAAGCGGCGTAAGCTAATCCTAACAAAACATCCTCAAACCCTACCCCTACAAATGCTCGAATCCTGAATCTTTCACCCTTAAGTGCTTCAAATGGATGTTGTTATGCGGTATTTGGGGTCCGAGCAGTGTCAGGAAATAAGAAAGCATGGGATCCTCCAACTCTAGCCATACAAGAAGGCCGTTGAAGTACAGCTGTTCTTCTCGAAAATGCAAAATTACCAAAAAGGTCTTTTAAAGCAGCTCATGACCAAGCTGTCAACTGTTCGGAGCTTGACAATGACGGCAGTGGTTCTGATGTTCAAGATGATGATAAGGATGCTGCTGACAAAGGAGAAGGGAAGGAACTTCTCTACTCATTGCACGCAGTCATCAGGATCTGTTGACGGAAAAGCATAACTATCATTAACATCGTTGTAATTGTGAGGGTTCGCCTGCTTCGGGGGCCTCCACAGGGCTACCTAACATCACAGTCGCACCCCACCTTGAACCCTAACTGTTCCCATGCAGGCTGCAGAAGATCTGGCCTCACTGGCAGCTACGCCTGCACAGGCGCGTTGCGGCCTTGGGACACACGAAACTCTGAAAGGAAGGATTTAGAGATTGGTGTTTAAAGTTGCAGGTCTATTGCTCAGACCTCTATCGAGTACGCAGTAGGTGTTGGTGATAAAGATTTTTCTAGCCCCCTAGAAACCCTTTCACAAAACGTGATTTCATGTGTTCGACTAATCCGCCTTTAGCTTGCAACCTGAAAATTTCCAGAAAATGGTGAGTCCCTACTGAGATCCAAAAACGAAGGACCCACCCTTTTGTTATAAAGACTTCTGGGTGGTATTTTAAGTTAAAGTATCACCCAAAAATCTGCAAGCCTCAACCCTTGCCTTCAGACAAGTCTAGTATAACCCCTACACAGTTCAACCCAAAGAGCGCTGACCATCGCCTCGCACGCGCACAGGCGCCAAGCGCGCGGAAGCTCAGACGCTGCATTGCGCACTAGGGTGGTTCAAGGGGGTCATCTAAGGGTATGAAAGGGTATCTAGGCGTAAAAAAGGGTGGCTGGGGTGAGAAAGGGTATGTAGAGGTTTATACACTGGGTGCAGGGGTTGAAGGATGAGGGTTGAAGGTTCGGGAGGCTTTAGGCTTTAGAGGTTCAGGATTCGGGTGTCAGGCGCAGATTCTGGGAGGCTCTGTAAAGTGTGTAGGCTGTAGGAGCTGGTTTTGGCATCCAGCCCCACAAGCAGGAGGTTCATGTCATGGGTACCTGCACGAATAACAACAGAGGTCTGCAATGATGACGGCAATCCTCAAGGTAAGTCCTGGGATGAGGATCTTTGTCGGCAGCGTTCGGCTTGAGCATGAAAAGGCATCTTGCTCTTGGCACGGCAGTGCTTCTAGGATTCAAGGTTTCGGTTTGCATTGTGGGCCAACGAGTTTCGGGACTTCGGATTATGTTGGCAGCAATCCTTCTTGCTGTTAGGGATTGAAAGACATTGCGATGGTCTGCGTGACTACTCCACACGAGTTTGCCTCGTAAATGATGGCTCAACACCTTCAACACCTTCAACACTCTCTTCGAGACCCGCGAAGCCCTCAAATCTGTAAGACTACACCAGAAGTCCTGGACCCATAATTAGGCCAACGTGTAGGAATGAGCGAAGCCAAGAAAATCTTGTCAGGCAATGTTAGGGCTAAATTGCAAGAGCTACTTTGAGGAGGATGCACCATAGGGGCATGATTTGAAATCCCTTATACACCTGCGCGAATTACGACTCCAAAGCTGCAGAAATCCACCTAAACAAGTTGACCCTGAAACCACAACAGATCATGATTCACAACCGTCAAGGACGCGTTCAGCGCACATAGAGACGCTGGATTGTCTTTTTGCTTTTGACCGCGGCGCAATTTACTCAGCACCTATCGATTCCGAGCTCGCCAAGAATCTCCAAATACACTGATTGTGGGTACAAAATTCCATAGATGAAGGATAGAATTGCAAATCCTATACTCAGCCTCACATCCGAACTCGCTGGCACCGCTTCTAGCCCCTTACTGCATGACCTACACAATCAAACACTAGGTATTCTAGCTCCACTGGGCCTTAAAAACTGTACCGGCATCGGGGATCAACTGCTGAGCTTCAGCTAGGCTGAGGGTTGGTTTCTAGAATCCAGGATCTGTCTCACAAGAAAACGTTTTCTATTCTGAAGAACATGCTGCGTTGTAGGCCAGTGGTGTCATGGTATGGTCGATCCTCAACCTCCTCATTCCGCATGATGTCAGAGCGGGCCGAAACTAATCCAAACCGTACAGATCCGGGACCGAAATCGTGCATCCTTGTCTTGTCTACTTAGATTCCGGCTACCGCGCCTAAAACATGACACGAAACTTAAAGCCGTCCCAGTAAACAATGGAGGTCACTCTGGACCTGAATCGTCTTAGCCTTCAGAGGCAGACCTGACTGAGCACGCAAAAGCCCAGGCAGCCAACTGATCCCACCCGCTGCGTCGTGTTTCATTTTTTTCTGCTAACCTCCCTGCTAGACGGTGGGTCCAAGATTAATGTGGGTGCAGCATTGTTCTAGCCCGTTCAACGGCTACATAGGACATACACTGTTGAACTTCTGAACCGAGCCCCCCCCAGAGATAACACCTTCTAATCATCCGAGCCTTGAACCCACCTGAACCAAAAAACTGATGTTGTTGATTTGATGATGATGATCTGCAGGCCGTGGGACCGTGACCTGGGGGGCATTCCTGCGCCCACGATTGCGGGAACGCGCACATGAGAGGGTCTGGACCTTCGTGCTCCAGGATTGAAGAGGCTTTCAAGGATGAATAACATTCCAGTTTCCTGAACAAACACAAGTTTTGGAGATTGCTGGGTCTTGAGATGGAAACGGGGATTTGTGGCGTGGCTTTAAATATGCTGCGCCACCATTATAACTGGTAACTATCGCGTACCTACACTTCTAACACCTGACTTTACTTAGGAAATGTCCGAAATCCAGACGGATAGACTGGATTTTGACGCCTCATTGTGCATGTCGAGTCTCAAAAGCTGTACCATAGCAAGTTCAAAAGAGCTTTGCTGAGTTCTAAGTTCTTGGGGCATCAATTAAATCTCAAGAGACGCTCTTGCGCTAGACGTCGGCCATCTAGTCTTCTGTAGTGAGAAGGACCCCCAGACGACAAGCTTGGTCCCAACCCTCTCACCTAGGTTAAACGGCCGCAGCATGACCTTGGGGCTGCTTCTGGACATGTTCAGCTGCGTGACACTTCTCAAAATCGTACATCCCAAGCAACTCTGCTTTGAACTACAACGGCAGGGCCGGGCAACTGTAGTAGTGGAGTTTTGGATATCTGGCTCTTCGCCCATGGTCACACTGGGCTTTAAAATCTTGACAAGCGGCCCTCCGGTTCTTGGGTGGGCCATCAACATGAAAATGGGTAAGAATTTGAAGTTCAAGGGTTTAATAAGCAAGGTACAGCTGTGGAATGATGGGTTTGTTGCGTGGGCATCTTCTCACTCCACTGCGGACCACTTCCACCCTTGCCAAAACCTCTACTCAAGCAAGAGTTGAAATGTCGAGTTAAAGGATTTAGTGGCATAGAGTTTGGGGGAGAGTCAAGGGGCTCTTGCGCTTGGATCTCATAAACCAGGTAGCATGACCCATCTTCAGAAGTGCAGAATACCGCGTGCTGATACATGAAAGTCTCATGGTGACCCTGTATGGCTGTAAGTCGCAACAAAGAAAAGAAGACTACAAGGCTATGCCTGCAGCTCTACGCTACAGAAACCAAACTTCGACTCCAAGCGCACCGAGAGCAGATTCATTCCTACCAATCCACTGATCGACTGACAAAGTAAAAAAGCCCTATGCCCTGCCACGAAATACGCAGGCCACCAGATTGGGGCCATCCAAAAGTTCCTCATGTTCTTAAGTAAGCCTTGGCAAGCCTAGGGGCCCATAACTCCCTTTATGCAGCCCAAGCCATGAGCCATCGTATGTTTACAGAGTTGTTATGTGATCCGCCGCCAAGAACCGGGAGGACGAAGGACGATTACCTTGTTCTAGGCTGTGAGACGATGATGGAAGGCGCTCTGCAGAGGTCTATTATCTGGGAACATTGATTGTAAAGAATTTGGAGGAGAAGGGCAGTCTGGACTAGGTGGGGAGCAAATCTCTTCGTGAATGCAGGGGGTGGCATAATGAGCCCTGTTATCAGTCTTCTTAAAGGGTCACCAGTATAGATCCAATCCTCTCAGCTAGTCGAGGTTTCAGGACCCTCAGAGCAAAATGGCACCCGCAGCTCAGGTTCTGACCGCAACCTTGGCATTCTCTCACTGAACCAGAGGTGAAGGCTTAAGATACGAGGGTTACTCTCTATCGGCCCATCGGTAGATTCTGACCAGGCAATTCTCTTTCCGACCCGGTACAAGAATCAAGGCCAAAAGAGCACTCTTAACTCGAAACCTCAGCTCGTGAGCATCCCAGATCCCGGGGGACGCGCAAGGATCTGAAGACAGCAGATTAACAAGAACTTGCTTGCAACACTGTTCCAAGCGGGGGAAACCAATGCAAGGAAGATGTGGAAGCTGCCAAACATTTGGCTGACCTTTTCTGATGCGGTTGTTGTGGCAGCCCTACTCTTTTGTGCTGATGGACCTCCTCATCCGAAGAAGGCCATGTCATCTAAAGAATCCCAAGGGCCACCAAGGGGGTGCATTGGCAAAAGCTAGCGGGCAAGATGGGTAAATATCTATGACAACATCGGGAGATTATTCTCGGTCCCATCAACCGCATTGGACACCAAGCTTGACTATGAGCACTCTTCAGATGAACCTAAACTACCCCTCTGCATCCTTTATCATCCCGGTCTCCATTTCATGCTCCATTCTCTTTTGCATTTGATTCTCCATTTGTCTATTCCTAAACCTGCTAACCCTACTCGGCAGAAACTGTGTCTTTCAAAATCTGGAGAAGGCCCAGCTCAAAAAGGATGCTTATGTAGAATTCGGTGCAAGAAATTGCACAGGGGGCCTCCCAAAAATACTACAATCCTGAGTGTAGGGACTGCCACGAAAAGACCGCCAGGTACTAGTTTCTTGAAACTCCCTCCTGTGCTGCGCAACCCTAACCCAGACCCCAGAAAACCCACATGCACTTTAGGATCTTTTTTGCCAGCTCAGCAGGCGAGTAATTCACTATCAGCCGGATGCGGCCGCGGTTTTCGCAGTTTTCCTGCTGTCACGCAAAGGTCTAGATTTTGAGTTCAGGGCATCCGACGGAGGGTCTTGCGTTTCGGGTTCTGGGCTCAAGGTTCATCTTTCGAGGTAACAGGTCGGATGTTACCAGATCTACCAAGGGCTGAATGAAGAAAAATCTAAGCAGACTTTTCTTAGCTTTTGACTTTCTCTCGTTATGGTGGGATGTTCTAGGCTCTTGCAGGCTTGCAACCGCATGCCCAGTCATCCGAGACTCTGTGAAGGAGACAAATCCTGGCGTGGTCGGGCCGGTAGCTGAGAGCCTTTGTGATGGTTGCCCCGCGAAGTGGGCCACGACAATGTTGGTGCCAGGTATACATTGATATCAAGCAAGAATCTGCTTCCAGCCTTTCACGTTTCTACACTCACAGAAGCCTTCAGCCCTGGATCCCTAAACCCGTTAATCCGCACACCACGCACTGACCTTGCATTCAAAATCATGTTCAAGATCCATGTACAGTAATAACAAGTAAGAGGCTTTGCACAAGCCAATGGTTCTGGGCATTTCATCGTGGGAAGAAAGGCAGGACTCCCGAACCCTGCTTACTTTGAAGGCTAGCGCTACTCCGCGGTGCTTGGACTGAAGCCGGGCCTCAGCTGGGATCTGCATCTCCGAAAGCAAGCTGAAGACCTAGGGTTGAGGTTAAGGGTTCGGATGCAGGCCTAGGGTTGAAAAAGGTGAGGGTTTGAAGCCCAGGGTGTAAGTTTGAAGACTGAAGGTTAAGACCTGAGGGTTTCGCACTCAATGTTCTGGGATTTTTTGGGGAAGTTGCTCAGGATCCTCCAGGTTGAGGGGATTCGGAAAAGGCCAGAGTCCTTTGGTTTGCTCCAAGCATCCTCGCCAACCCCACACCTGCCCTTTTTGTCGAAGTAGGGCTTTTGGGGCGTTTTGGGGAGAGGTGGGGGCTATGAGGACACGTGAATAGTCCCAAGGAAGGAATAGTTCCCTACCTGTGTCAGTCCCTGGAGGGGCTCGAAAGCCAGTTTTCACTAGACGCCCAGCAGCCCCCCCTGACATTAAAACAACATATTATACGGTTTTATGTATTCACATCAACATATACATGAATATATGTATACATATGTATATGATCAGAGGAGGGTGTTGTTGTTAGGACGAAGTGATTCCTTGAGCATACAGAAGCCTAATGGCTTTGCACAAATCTGCCAACCTTACAATCAACACGCATTTCCCCAACCCTGACCCTTCAACTCAAGCCTGAAACACAGAAATCACCAAAGAGATACAGCCATCCACCTAGGAGGTCTCTAATCTAGGTGCCCAAAAGGGTCCATAGGTACCATTCAACATACCACCACGCCCCAGAGTCTTACTGCATCCCATGAAAACACAGCGGGCTTCATTGCAGACTTTATTTGGCTAGCACTCACAAGGACGCCATGTATATGCCCTGCAAAATGAGCCCTGTTGTGACACTTCTGCAAATTCGAAATCTAACAGCCCAAGCAGGAGAAACTTCAGCGGACCAAGCACCATCCGCTGGATCACGGAGCCCTGGCCTCGTCAAAAGGCTCTGCGTGGTTCACGCTTAGAGTTGCACGCTGCAAATCTTGGGATCAAAGATTGGGGTCAGAGTGGCTATGGCTCGAAGATTTGGCACTTAGGATTGAGGCTTAGGAATAACAAAGATTACAGCCTACAGACTGGCACATCAAGCAATCGAGTGGAAGATTCTTTTCAGGCCAAACCGTACCTACAACTACTTCATGGATTGCAGGCAAATCTGCAAATCACATCACATGTGGTTTCAAGCATGGACAGAATCGTTCTCTCCACAGTAAGATAGTGGCGCACATATACACTGAGCTAGTTTTTTGGCGCCACCGGCGTGGAACCCTAAAGAACCCAATGCCTGACCAACTTTTTTGGAGCTGACATAAATGGAATTCTTTACTTCCTGTTTAACACACCATCGACAAGCCTGAGAGGAGCCGTCAATGAGTTCATCAAATGCAAAGGGCCTCCCTTCATGCCCTTCTCCAATCTGAGACGCCCCATCGGGAGCTTTGCTTTAGGATTTGAATCCTCTTGGTAGGCCATTTTTAGAATGGTCCGACATTGGATGAACAATGGCGTAGCCTCCTGAGCCCAGTTGACAAAGCAAGTGTATGTCAGATGACGATAATGAATCCTGAACTTCCGAAACTGCTACTTACTTTCCAAGGCCGCCACAAACGGCCAACACTAAACCCTAAAACCGAAACTGCAACAAAGCCACCGTCGGTCCGTGAGCGGCCCCATCCCGTCACAACAATGCACTCCTTCGAGAGATCTGGGGAGGCCGCCCCCAAAACTAAGAAAGACCGCTTCTAGGTACCGTCCTTTCAACAAGAGACTACGTGAGGGAGGGTAAGTTGCAGGAACACAGATCTGTGCGTTGAAGTTGCGGAGTTTTCGACAGAAGCTGAGGTCACGGTTGGCGCCTTGCACCTGGATTGAAGGCTCCAGCACCAAAGAATAAAGGTGGGCGGCATGAGTGTGTGGTCTAGGTGTTCCAGGAAAAGGTTTGGGATGTGCATGCACTTTGCCGCAGTCTGCAAGCGAGTTGTGATCGGAGCGGGCCCCTTCATTGCGCAAATGGACTTGGGTTAAGAATCTAGCCGCAGCTACTTTGCAGCTAGCGGCCCCAGGCTATGCCAAGTGCCAAATTAATCTTAAAGACATGCAACCTGCCTCCAACCAGGGTTCGAGCCTGGAATGACAAAGTTTCGTGGAGTAGGTGGAATTTGGTTTTCAGTTTTCACAAGCTGAGAAAGCCTGAAACCGGAGAGCTCGACCTGGTCTAGGTCGGGGCATTTCAAAGCGCGTCTGTCATGCGCAGCAGGAACGGTAAAGAAACAAAGTTGTAGCTGCTAACGGCACATTGTCGTCTGACCTATGTGGTTACTTCTTATGATTTGGGTCCTCCTTTTATTTTGAGAAAAACGACCCCAAACCTTCTCTACTGCTTCAAGCCTTACAAGATCCCCATGAGCACAGACTGTTTACATCTCAATGAAATCATGAGACCTGGAATTCCCTGCCTGGTTGCTTGCTGGCAGCTTTTGCAACCTACCGGAGCTCGTTCGGTTCATGCGGAGCGCATGACATGACCAGATCGTAATGCTACGGTACTGGAAATACCTGCGACACCGTGCAGTCAACAAGCACCCAACAACAAATGAGACCTTCCATCTGATACGAGATGTTGGGCTGCGAGGTTGCGACTACGATCCTGGCTGGTTCCTGAGCATGTGTCAGCAGAAACGAATGCATGACTTCCAGGCATCCCATTTGTTCTTCTTGAGGTATAATGAGCTTTGCCTTGTTGTTCCTTCTTGGGCTTCTAACATAAAAATAAAGCATTGTTGCCAACACTGGCACATTGTTGGCGCTTGCAATACAAATCCTACACCTCAACTAGATCTTCGAGCGCTGTCCTGGCGCGAAATATCTAGGCTCCAAAACCCTAAAGCTTGAACCCGAGACCCTCTAGACCCCTAACCATGCAATCCTTAATCTACCATGTACCTACGTAGTTCTTGCCCCCCTCCCTCCCCAGCCTGGCCAGCCACCAAAGGAGAGCCGCTTTCGCGGCGCCAAGGGAGAGATTGTGGAGGTCCAGCGTTCGACAGGCCTTTCTGGGTTTGTAGTTAGGTTTCGGGATGAGGGTGCAGGATGTAGGGTTGTGGCTGGTGGGATTTCAGGCTCTGGACTCAGGGATTGAGGAAGGTTTGGATTGAGAAACGAGGGGCTGCAAGTCTGCGGCCTCAAATGTTCGGATTTCTAAAGCGTCTGAAGCTGAAGCGTGCAATGCGAAATAGTCCCTATAGAGGCTCTAACTTTGAATATTTTTCATAATGCCCTGATTTCAAACATCCCCTGACAAATCCGTATTTAAGAGGGAGGAGGTCTGAATGTGCGCAGCAAAAACAATGCTGACAGTCTGGGAGAAAGCACGCCTACCACACCGCAGTGGGGAGCCGGAAAGATCTGAATTCATTGACAGCCGTGGTAGACGGAAAGCCCATCACACCACAGTAAAACAGGAGGAAGATCTGCTTTGCTTTAGCAGAATGAAGGTTTTGACGCTGCAAGGTGACAGTCAATGACCAGAATGCTTGTAATTGTCGATTGTATGACTTTATGCCAGCACCATACCTTTCGGGGTGGAGGGGAGGGGGCTGCCCAGCGCTGCACCATATATGGCAGTCCTGTTTCGTCCTCAAACCTCAATGTTCCCCACAACAGTCAAAAATCTCTTGCCGTACCCTCGAACTTACTTTCTGCGAAAGCAGTGAGCCCAAAGTCCTACAGCCGCGGCAGCCACAAGTTGGATCTGACAGCACCAAGCTCTAGGAATTCGCCATCCCTGCGTTGCGATAGAAATTCTTCATGTGGTTTGGCCAGGCATGATTCCCACCCCTACACCATCTTTGTGAATGTTGGCACTTTTGAGATCTGCGACATCAACCATGGTGAGTGACAGGTGGCACTTTTGAGCTTTGCGACTTTAAAAAAACGACGACACTTACGGGAATGGCGCTTCCGAACCTCAAAATGGAGGACACTTGCGAAAATCGTGGCCTGGATACCCACCATCCCTGTGACTGCTTACACTTTTGAATCCTGGGCTGGGGTTGAGGGTCCCGTTCTCAGTTCAGCGTCTAGGGCGTGGGGATAAGGAACGCCAAGGCTACACTTCACGGATGCTTGCTTCCTTTGCAATCATCAGATAAGCCTCGCTCCTACGAGCACGCGCAACACTGTCTTCAGCTTCAAGCGTACATCCCTGAACATCCTCTCCCTAGGAAGTCTGTCAAAATCTCGAGTGAAGTTTTTCAAGGGCTTCTTCAAGGGAACTGCAGTCATCCGAAAATCTCCATCTCCAGCCTCAGATTTAATGCTACTGATGTCTCAGTCCCTACTCAGGAAATTCAGGATGCTGAGCCCTGTGGGCCGTAGACACTGCATGCGCCTCTGGCATTGCAGACAGCTCTGGAAACACTTGGTGCTCGATCGCCTGACACAAAGCATGTCTAGGGTTTGAAGCTTGAACAAGGACATTCCTTGCCTGCCGAAAAAAACCAAAGATGTCACACCTGAATTTAAGGACCGCATCAACAAAAGATGCCTGATTTTGTGAAGACGCACGGAATAGTTTTGAGGCTTTGGGGGGTCTGGTTTCGCTGAGGCGGGAAGTACAAATATGCGGATGGTTCTGAGCGAACGGGGTCCTCAAGAAGCACACGAGGATACGCCTTCGGAAGGAATAGTGAACGAAGCAGAGAAAAAAGAGAGCTTACGCTCTTGTTCTGATTGCAGACATTGCTTTTAGGGTCATGCAGTCATGCATTTACCTCGTCAATCCGAGTTATCCGAATTCAATCTGAAACTTCAAACTCGGCGACCAACAATGCCCTTGACTTCCAAGGCTCGTTTTTTTTTCAGAGCGGTTCTGTGTTGAAAGAATCATCTATTTGATTGAATATGTCTTGCGCTGTTTGGAAATGTTTGGAAATGTCCTTGGTTTTGGATACAACGTTTCTTAAAGATTGTTTTCCGAAAATGCGCCGCAAAACCTTTATCTGTTTTCCTTTTCTAGCCCTTTCCGCTGTTTTATTCATTCGTTGAGATAGCGGGGCTTTGGATTCAAACTTGTCTATTGCTTTTCCGTTGTTTAATGCCTCTTGTTTCTTCTTCTTGTGTTCCCGTTGTCATATCGTTGATGATTTTTTCGGCTGTTTTGAAAATTGAAAGTTGGCGGTTCTCATATAAATCAGCTATTTGATTAACTTTGGTAAGAACGTTTTTAGGTGCCTTTGATTTTACTAATCGTTGTCTCTTGTTCTTTAGGTGTTTAATATTATGACGTATAGCCTTGCTAGTCATAAGATCATCTAGATTAAAATATCTTGTTATTATTTCTTTAAATGGTTTCTCATTAGTCTACTTTTTTGTTTTTGGTTTGCTGGTCTTTGTAAAATGACTTAAAGACAAAATGCCTATATATATATATGTAGTAAGCATACAATGACTGGGATGAAGAAGCCGGAAGATTTGAGATCGGACGAAGTTAGAGAACAACTGGCATTGCATCAAAGATTATAAGCTGAGAATGCAAGACCCCGATCATGCAACGGCATTAATTGGAAGGAAAAGGTTAAGTAAGCAACGGGTTAAAGAAGCCAGAGGAGGGGAGCAGCCTAAAAATCTTCACAACCAAACATATAGTATGGATAAAACGGCTGTGATTATGCCAACTGTGATGGGAAAATACACTAGATAATATTTATACTATCGCTTATCAATATTATCCCGGGCGCAGGGAGTGTGGGAGTCAATTCTCGTAACGCGAGGCTACTAACGAAGCGTTCCACACAAAATGTCGTATGAAGATGTCGGATCTTTTTTGTGCGTGTGTTTTTGTTTTGTTATTTCTGTGTTATTTTGTATATGCGTTGCTATATGTTTCATTGTAGGTTGGATTTCTCATGGGTTTTGGATGAGAGGAAGAGTGGGAGTTCAAAACTATATCGTATGAAGATTTTGGATGATTTTGGTTCTTTTGTTGTTTTGGTATGTGTTTTGCTATATGTTTAGTATGGGTTGATGTTTTTGTAGGTTTGTTTTGGATTTGGTGCTTACAACACCGTTTCTTTCTACACCAGATCCTTTATTTTGGATTTGGGCCAACAACCCTGTAAAGCCCCTGGGGACATCGCAATGCTTTGTTGTCGGATTTCCCTTCGTCCGCTCCAGTTGCGAGGTGGTTGTTCGCATTGCGAACACAGGCCCCTAAACCCTAAACCCCTAAACCCCTAAATCCTAAAACTAAACCTTAAAGGACGCACCAAAGTCTGGAACTTGTTGAGGAGGGTGTCGTTGATGAAGTCGTTCACCTGTCATTTTAAAATTAGCACAGATCCAGCAGTGAAAAACTCAGGAAGTGTGGTATGAGCCTTCAGGCAAAGGATGATAGAGGCTCTTGCTTGGCCCCTGACTCTTCAGGATGCCCAGAAAAGTGTCAGGGCGCTCCCGAAACCCTTGGGGCTCCAAGGGGTGGAGTGAAGGTAAATGGGGCGACAGAACCCCCGCATCAAAAAGTTGGGTGTTTGGGCCCACCTTCCTTCTCGAACCCTGCCAGAGGCTACCACGAACCTAGACGAACGGACACGGGGTTTACGAAGCTATGCCAAGGTTCACGCCTTGAACCCTAAACCCTAAATGTTCAGGAGCCCGGCTTTAACCCACAGGAGTTGCACGAAGGGTTATTCAAAAGGCCTCACATCGGCACAAACCCTGAAGAAAAGCAAACTGCGGTTTGGAGTTTAGGGCTTAAGGTTTGAAGGGGTGGCCGCAAAACTGAAACAACCCTGAAAGCATGAGACGGCCGACGCGCGTCCGACTTGTGGGGGCAGCAAGGGTCTACTGCCACGCCTGGCATTTCTGGCTGCAAGAGCAAGGCGCCCACCTAACCATGTACTGTGCTGAGCCGCTCAATCCTCGACATACGTGAAGCTCTGCAGGTGGACTGTCGCAGGTGGTATGCAGCGTACCATTTCATCGGGTGCGATAGCCTGGAATCTGCAGAGTTCAACGTGACAGTGGCCTTGGTCCTGCACATAGATTCCACAACGCTCATCGGCGAGGTCGTCTTGAAAATCCTGGATATGGCAGTTCACTGCATGTACCATTGCTTCATCTGCAATCAAGACACCAGTCGCACCAGAGTCCCAGCCATCTCCACGAATCCAGCAGTCCCGAAGTGTGATGCGGGAGTTATTGGTGGCTTCGACGCACAACACGTTCGAAGTCACGGTGCACCGCGAAATCGTAGGAGTGCCTGCCTTGCATGTCAAACGCATTTCAAAGAAGTCGATGTCGCACAGCATGGCATCCCGGCATCCATCGGCAAATAACAGAGCGGATCGAGACGCCCCACAGCCGATTGTGATTTTGCTGGCATGCTCTCCATGTTCTCCCCGGGCAAGAGGCTGGTCAATTCCTTGGGGCACGCCACCGCCTCGGATGGTCAATGGCTTGTCGATGACGACGATATCTTCAATCTCATGCTCGCCTGCCATGAGTGTGACGATGCCCCACTTAGGACACGAAGCCATGGCAGCTGCAATCGATTTCCCGGGAAAGACCTCCAAGGGTTCGCCTGCGAGGGGCGCAAAGCTGACGACAGTCCATAGTCTGGCGTTGGGTGCCAAAGATGCCAAAGCGTCACTCACAAACTTCGCTCGTCGGGGGCAGCAGCCGAGGAACTCAGAACAGATGAGCTCTGCCAACAGTCTTGCTGCCATTGTACTGCCGTGGCCGGCAGAATGGGTTGTGCTTCGTTGTGCTTTGGGAACCCGTTTCGCCTCAACCTCAATACCAAGACCCCTAAACTCAAACTCCTGAGCAGCGACTGCTGTGGTTTGTTTGCATTGCCATTTCGACTTTTTGGATGCTGGCTTCGAACCGAGCGCACCTCAGAGCCTCAAAGGCCGGACCTTTGTAGGGTTTAGGGTTTTAAAAGTTTAGGGTTTATGTAAGCACTTTAAAGGTAGGTTGAGAGGGGGTCGTCTTGTCTTACACACACAGCTACAATGCAACAAATGGCTCACATTGTCGGTGCTCAGCCACTTGCTTCAATCAGAAACTTTCAGATGCTTCCTGACATGCGTTGGTGCAACAAGCGAGTCGGGCGAACCTTCATGTGCTGGTCGTCATAGGCGCCAATGAAGAAAATTGAGAAGGTTGATGTCCCGGTTCAGGGATAGGAGCTTGGGTAAGGGGATTGGTTAAGTGGATTGGTCTGCAGGTTCTTGTTGTTGGGAGAATTCTAAGGAGAAGTGTTAGGGGTTTAGGGGTGTTGGGGTATAGGATGCTTGGTAAGATGGTTGTAAGGTTATGTTGGTAAAATGTTTGAAGGGTATGTTGGCAAGATGGTTGTAAGGTTATGTTGGTAAGATGTTTAAAGGTTATGCGGTTTGGTTTTGGGGTTTTGGGGGTGATAGGAGATCTGGTAAGATGGTGGTAAGCGGGTTTTGGTGGGATAATTGTTAAGGTCTTTTGGGCGGTGGGGAATAGGATATTTGGTAAGATGGTTTGGGGGTACATGGTTATGACGGTTATAGGGTATATGGTGATATGGTGGGACGGTAGTCCTTGAACCGGGGCATGACCTATCCTAGCTACAGGACCAGCCAGATCCTCCCTACTAGTAAAAGAGAACCATGTCCAAGACTGTCAGCATACCCCAAACAAAATTTGCACGTCGCTAAGTCCTAAACCATAAGCTGACAGTCAGATTTGATCTTGAGCCAAGGGAGCCCTCGTCACCCACTTGGCCTCTTGGAAAATCGCAAGCCCGAGATCTTTGCTCGGAAGGACGTCCAGCACTGCTTTGTAGGCGCGCTTCGCCTCTCTCCCTGCAGGCGAATCTAGCTTGATTAATGTCCACACTTCCAGGTGAGTTAACCTAGAGACGGCGCAGGGAAAAAAACTCAGTGGCAAAAATACCGAAAGACTCAACACGGGGGTTTCTCAAGCTCGAGTTTCCGTTTTGGCTGGTGATAGTCAAGCACGATGGCCCTCATGAACCCCATGAAGAGTATGGTTTGACAAATGAGGACAATTTAGATGATGAACCAAAGCGCTCTCGATTCCCAAATGGTTTCGCTTTCTTGGCACGGCACACGTCAGCTTTACCCGGGTTTGTTGCCGGCCACGCACCACTGCAGGACCGAGAAACCCGAAACTCTGCTTCCTGAACCTGTAAACGAGTAGTGGTGTTGGCGGTTGAACTAACACCCTATATCCAAAAGCAAAATAGCAAGTCAGTGTGTACTGGGAACACTGGCCTTCGTATTTCACATACCACTTAGATCTGAGCTGTAAACCTCAAACGAAGAAGATGCACTCGGGCGTCCCACCTTGAACGGGAAGCAAGCGCTGGAAGAGGTACCTACACCATTCGTGAATGTGAAGGAGTGGTTAGCATGGTTCGCCTTGTTTTAGGGGCGGTCACTAGCCTGTTTCTTCGGGGCTTATCCTTGGATAATCCCTGAATGCCTCCTCAGACCCCTTCATACAATTTCTTCCAATAATTGGTGGAGTGGTAATTCATATGGATTCATGGATCCCGCTGCTAAAGGACCCTCGCCAAATAGTGAGGGAAGGGTTTCTATTCCCAAGCCCCGATGCATGTGTGATTAAGCCATAAACTCTGAAAAATCTCTGGGCCCTCACTTTCTATAACAGAAGAGCATGAAAAAATCCTGCAAGATTCTCCCCAAACATGAACCAGGTGCAATGACAGTGGCCAATGGCCAGCGCGGCCGCAAGCGCGGATTACCTTATTTGCAGCTAGACGTTTAGGATGTAGGTCTAATGGTTTCAGGGGCAGGCCTGGTCCCAATGACAATGGGGGCCGCAGCCAAACCCTCTGAAATTGCCCAGTTTGCAAACCGATCTTTGGACGAATCCTCTGGCTCGTAGTGACTGCAGTAGACAATACAACCTTCTCATAAACACCCGCCAAATTTCCTAGATCTATTCTGGAAGCCTTTACGAAGGTGACTTCCTTAGTTCAGGAGTGTTGGGCTCGCCCTTAGCAGAGAGCTCTCCACCGGACCTCGAGCCAACCCCAGGCCACCCAGAAACTTTTCAAAAGCGTCTTGGAGAAGAGCGGTGCATGTAAATGGGGAAGTGTGTACGTTACGCTAGGGAGCACCTTACCTGCAGTTTTTGTTGGCAACAACCGCCTTGTTGGGAGGATCCGAACGTCTATACTCGAAAATACTGCTGCATCTGGTTTTTCTGGGTATCACCCGATGTAAGAACTGAACTCCAGCAAGGCTCTGGAGCCAGAAATCTCACGTTTTGGGGGCCACAGGTCCTTCAGTGGAAGGTATAGCAGAGCCCAAGCTGCCTTGCTCTGAAGTTCAGCGTTAGCATTGATCGATTGCTCCTGCATCCTTGGCGCGCTTACAAACCAATGTCCCTTCATGGACCCCTTGTGAGCGGTCATTGCGGCATAATTGCAATCTGAACTCACAACTGCCGGGCATCTAGAATGGGAAGACAAGCTTTGCAAACTGTGCTGGCAGGCTTCATGAGGCGTTGCACTCTCCGTCGTTTGAATTCGCAGTAGCTAAACCTCCAAACCTGGAAACAGCACTGCAGCCAGGCTCGAGGACAGCAGGTGCAGCGCTGGCTGCCACTCGCTGGCTCGCTCGAAAATGTCAATAGCGGCGGTATAGCCTCGGCTCGGAAACATTGAAAGAGGCTGGGTATTGCGCACCCTGCCTAAGCCCCATCAAGGTTGCCATCACAGGTGCGAAGCTTCGGGGCGCGGGGTCTGGTGCGAAATGCGTTAAAAGTGATGACAAGATGGAGCTAACACGGTTCTGCATCACAATAAGCCTATGGCAAACTAACATTCTAAGAAGATCATACACAACACGTTGAAACTCCATTTGGTGTTAGCGCATCAGCAGAAAAATGTTCTAGAAAACTATAGCCCCAAGTACCTCGAAGACCTAACCCCTCCAGCAATACCACAAAGCTCTCCATGCTAAGCCTTAAACCTCCAGGCCACTTCCAACATGAACTCTGAACTCCCACCTGTTCACGGGTGAGCAGGTGGACGCATGAATTGGCACGGACGCCTCACCCCGAGACATTCAAATCTAGAAATGGATCTGAACTTACATGCCTCTATTTTTTGTGCGAAAGAAATAGCACGAATAGCTTGACATCCTGAATGCTAAAGGTTGAATTTTCGGCCTCAGAGCTGATGAAGCTGTAAACCAAAAGACCCTGAATCTTTTAGCCTAAAATTCCAAGTCTATACCAGACTCTGAGCGCGATACGCCAGCTACACACCAAACAGTTTGCTTTAGTACAACAGTGATAGGAAAGGGGGGCAAATGTCCCATATAGCCCCGAAGGTTCACGCAAGCAATCTTGCACGCTCTTCGTAGATGCCCTGTGCACGGCGTTTTGGGACATCTTAAGAGGTCAAACCTTCGAGTTGAAAAGCTGCCAGGCTGCAGTCTCGGCCCGCTACATGCCGCTGCTGGGCATCAGCCATCCTGGGGCAACAGTCGCACAATTTGCTATTAGGTACCAACCCGGGTTGCCAGGGAATTGAGCAGAATCCGAGTGGTGTTGTGTGGGGGAATGATGCACGGAAGTTCTTAGGGCCCCTCAAAAAGGCAAGCATAGCCTGTGGTCTGATGAAAGAAAATCCTTCCAAACCTAGAGCTAGAAGAGCCCAGAAGCCGAGTGGATTCTCAAGCGGAACAGATCCTGACCCCTGTCACAGACGACCTACGGCTCACCAGCCTCATGGTGACACCTCCAACCCTCAACCTACATCAAGTGGGACAAAACAGCCAAAACTGGTAGATGCCATCCCTCAATCTTCCTTCTTGGACAACCCAAGTTGCCCTAGGAACCCTGAACCCTAAACGCTACCATGACCTGACGAAAAGATCCAGGCGTCAGAAGCAAGGCTGGCTGCCACTCAGCATGATGACGGGCACTGCTCAGTGCTCTGGTGTAGCAAGACCTGAATTCCAGACGCTTGGGATGCATGGCTGGGGGCGAAATGCGCTATCGGGATTCGCATGGACAGTGGCCCAAAACCTTAAAGCATCGGCTGACACATGCCGACCTGCGGTGTTTGAACGAAGCCAACGGCAACTATGTAACCTAGCAAGGCTTGCGTGAGCCGCGGAGGTTTGTTCAGCTAGGCGCCTAGCTCTGCACTTTGCGGGCTCAGGCGCAAGAGTTGCGACGCGAGCGTTTGCAAATTTCCCGCTGCGCATACTGTCCCGCATCCCTGGACTCCTGTTTCACCTGGCCTGCATTGGCCAAACCCAGGTTGGAAGTCTTCTGGGTCAGCAAGCGGCACAAGACGCACACCGCCCTGGTTGCGAAGCGAAGCTTCAAGCCGTGGGAGCTGAGCTCAGCTCCTTCACCATACACCAATCTGGCGCTCACCACGTCGTGTCGCAGCTCAATGGAATACAGTTGAGCTCCATAGTTGGACGGAGCAAATTTGCCGTGATTTGTCCACAGTGACGACGTGTGCTCAATGCCCCCGGTTTCATGCCCATTCTTACACGTTCGCACTGCATGGCAAGCAGCCAAACTGTCACAGCCCGCAAAGTGCCTGGCTTTAGTATGCAGGGCTCTAGCATGATTCAAGTTGCAGGCATGGTCAAGGCATGCTTTGTCTTTTGAAAAGGCAAGGCTCCAAAAACACTTGAGCGCGAGCATCCTAAACAAAAACACGTCGAGTAGCAACTTTAATCGATTAATCATAGATGAAAGTGAGCGTGATATAGACTGGGCTCATTCTCATGGTAAGAATGACGCCACGCTATGCGTTCTCCACAGCCCTCACGCATACCATCACTGTCGCTGAAACATCTAAGTGCACCCCAAAGCTTGCCAGCGTCAGCGAACTACTATCAAGAATTGCTGAAAAGACAAAGGGCTCATCTGGTGAGATGGCGCGCGCCGCCATCTCCGCCAACAAACTCACAGCCTGCGTGAGGTAAGTGCACTCTTGGTCTGAAAGATGTGGGCTAGGGGTCCCAGGTTGCAAGGCTTAGGATATGGATGGAGCACGCATCGCTTATGACTTGTCTCCAATGTCAATATCCCTGGGCTCTCAGAAGGTAACTTGCGTATGCTCTACATGCAGCGTGTAAGCAGCTCATGTAGAGTAGAACATCTCTGAAGACCCTGCACCCATAAAGGCTAATTATGCAAAGAAACTCTTCCGTTCTTTTGGTTGAATTCCAAACAGGAGGCCCGACATAAAAGTACTAAACACCATCACTCTACTGTCTGGCATCTGTAAACTTAACCTGAGAACTTTGCCTAGAAGCCTGAGTCAATTCGGGTGTAAACTGCGTAAACCTTTAAGCCTGCAGCCTTCAAACCCACTCTGGTCCACAGCATTAAGCCTAACACGCAAAACTCATGGAGGTCCAAGACTTACGATACGTGAGGCCCTGTTGTTGAGCTTTACGCCTCAGTCCAATGGCCCTCAACACCTCGAGCGGCACGAAAGCCTCAGCCATCCGTGCA
Source organism: Symbiodinium pilosum (assembly GCA_905231905.1). Classification (NCBI taxonomy): domain Eukaryota; class Dinophyceae; order Suessiales; family Symbiodiniaceae; genus Symbiodinium; species Symbiodinium pilosum. Next base: position 353,754 of record CAJNIZ010018890.1, read on the forward strand.
ACTGCAGCAACAGCGGGCATGAGTCGTGAACGTCTTGAATGTGGTGATTGCTGCAGTGGCACGCTCTGTAGTTGTAGTTATTATCGCTGGAGTAGAAGCAGTAAGAGTATTGGCCGCAATAAGAACAGGAATGGTTAGAGTGTGTCACGGCGGATCGGCGCGTACGATTTATGGGGTAGCGATTCAGGGGCATACAACGCGGCAGCGAACTGTAAACTGTTTGAGACACTCGTTGAAGCGAACTTCCACTTCGATTCATACTGCCTCGTTATCGAATACCGCGAAGTCAAAGAGCCCTTTTGACAGGACTCAAATCTTGCCAACATGTGGCTGCTACTGGAAGCTGGACGTCGCCCAGCTCAAGTTGCGAGCGAGAAGTCAACAAAAACAGGGTTCTTTGATGTAAAGCTTTTCGTGTAGGTAAGGGCCGTCATCTAAAGGGTTTGGGGTAACTAGTTTGCTGCGACTCTCGCGCTGGAGGGTATACCGACCTTCGACTTCGAGACTAAAAATACAAACTCATTCGGGCACCCACTGTTCACACATGGGGGATTGTCAAAATTATGGTCCCTTTTTGGGTGCCCTAAAGCTTACGGGTGCACTTCCAGG
>CAJNIZ010018891.1:12433-29633 GCA_905231905.1 Symbiodinium pilosum
GTACATGAGCTTGCTCGGACTGATCTTGGGAGTGCGGTGAACGCTCCTGAGTTGTGTGCAGAGCTGGCCAGACACTGTGTTATCTGCTTTCAATGGATTGGGGATACCAGACATGTCAAAACGCACATTATGAATTCTCACCCTGAGATTTGGGATCGACATAAATCTGCAGTTGTAACCGCAGCAACTCTGTGGGGCAAAGGGTTGCGTCATCCGTGCCAACTTTGTGGACTTTCCTACAGCAAGTGCAACAGACTCAGGCATGCTCGTGGATGTACGGTCTTGATGCAATGCTTGCTTGCAATACAGATCACTACCCAACCTGAGGCGCAGGGGCCACATGGCCACGGATCAGGAAATTGCTTTCTTTCAGCACCTCCTGCCGAGCTACATGGAGCAGAAGGGTATCGAGCCGGTGGAAGCACTGGACAAGAGACCTCTCAAGTTCCCGAAGTCAGGAGGCAAGGACGGTGCGGAAGGCAAGGGCAAAGGCCAGGAACAGAACACAACGCACGGCAACAAGGGATCCAGGCGTGGTTCCGGAAGGCGGGGCCAGAAGGAATCAGGGGAGAGTCCGTCGCACAGGGAAGTAATCAAGCTTCTGTCGGCCCTGACACTCAAGTTCGAGGACGAACTTTCTTTAATCAGACTGGATCGAGGCTTCGTGATGTACCAGCGCACCCAGGCCACGCAATCCATTCTCAGCATGATGTTCGAGCTCAGCACGGAGTGGAGGCAACAGCAGAAGGAGGGCAAGGTCAAGTCCTCTTTACGCCTGACTCTCTTCAGGTGCTTCATGACGGAGCTTCAGGCCAGGCTGGATTCCATGGACTACAAGCCGGAGGCAGTAGCGCAGAGCCTGCAAATGCAGTGGACGGTGAAGGATGCCGAGGAGAAGCTCATGTGGCACTATCTCAAGTACGATGCGGACAAGAAGGAGGAGATCCCAGACCAGGACAGGAAGCCCCTTCTTCATCAGACGGCCATGGAGGCAGTCAAGACCATCATCCAGTCGGCGAACGAGGACACACTTCACCGGTTCAATGCGACTCGACCGATGTCGGCCTCATACGCGGGGGACACGCTTTGCTTTCTGATCCAGGTTTCGCTTCGCGGTCAGGAGGCCCAGATGCTACACGAAGCATTGACAACACTGGCTCAGTCAGCGATCCTCAACCTGATGGGCGCCCGCATCCGGAGGGAGCGCATTCACAGGGCGCCCGGCGCAGTCAAGCTGTCCAAACTGCTGGGGAACATGTCCGAACCTTGGTGCTGCTCAATTCCTCCAATGTTTGCTACCAAAACTCCTTCATTCTTAGCATCATGTGGGCCTATACACATTGCTCAGGGACAGCTGATAATGCTGATGCTCTCTTTGGAGGCGCCATAACTGGAAGGCTGGTGACAGTATTGCAACGTTTGCTTCGCGTACATGTACCTGTTCATCTGCATCACATGCTGGAATGGGGAGCGTTCTTGCAGGATTGGAGACAGCCGCAACGGCAACATGACATCTCTGAGTTTGCTTCGTTTGTTCTGCAAAAGGCCGGGCCTCCCTCTCTCCAGCATAGCTGGCAGTCTAGAGAAGCCGATGGCGGTATACGGGAGATTGGTGAACTCACACAACCCATAGGACTCCGCATTAGTGGCGACCTCGTGGATTTCCAGGCTTGTGTTGATGCATGGCACCATCAAGAGTACGTACACGCTCTACATACAGCGGCTCCATTGGTCTGCGTTCAGCTCGGCAGGTTCCAGCATGGGAGACGCATCACAAAGATTCGCAAATGCCTCCGGCCCAGCCATGTTCACTTTCCTGTATTCCGTGATGCAACTGCTGAAGTGATGAGAGTGCCATACCGCTTGATTTCAATGGTCATGCACATGGGGAGCTCTCCCAATGCAGGTCACTACAGAGCCATACTGATGCCTAGTATGTCTCACAGTGCATTAGGGGGTGAATCCAGCATTCCTGATGTTGAACTTTGTCAAGCTCACGTTACTGATGATGGTGTTACCTCTGAGTTGGTTTTACTTGCTGATATTCATAATATCTGTTGCAATTGCTACCTTTGTTGGTTTATCAAACTTTGATGTCAACCGTTAGCCTGCTTTGCGATGCGTCGCGGGGCTACTAGTCTTGTGGAGGGCCTATATAGGCTGCAGTCGTTGAGCTGCCGGGCCAAACGGCCTGCTTCGTAGGGACCGCTTGCTGAGACTTCTCAGTGCGACTGAAAGAAAAGGCCACAGCTCCAGGAATTCGGAGTATATGGGGCAACCTTGCATCTATTGATAGGGTTTTCGTGAGTGTCCTGAAGGGGTGGTTTGAGGGGAGGTACCTATAGGAATCCGAAGGAGCCTTGGCGACCTGTAGGAAAGTATATGAGCTATAGTCTAAAGTCCTTAAAGAGGGTTATATATATATATATGGGACTATTATAGGGCCTATTAAGGGGGCTACAAGGAGTTTAGACTATAGCTCATATAGAATCCAGGGTTTATAGGGTTTAGGGTTTATACGCTCCTTATGAACCAGCCCCATAAGGTCCTTGTAAAGTGACGTCAGCCAGCCCGACATGCCTACAGGCCCTACAACCGGGGGCTAGTTACAAGAATCTAGATAGAGAATTGCAATACAAGCGATGCATACCCACTTTGAGGGCTTCCGTCGGCCAGCAGTCCATGAAGGTTTAGGGTTTAGGGTAGGCACATTTCCACAAGTCTTCTGTGGTTTGATCTGCAAGTTGTAAGGCCTGGAGACTTGCGACCCCAGTAAGTGTACCCAGAGTATTGACGTACCTCATTCAGAAATCACTTTCCAAACCGGAACTGATACAGTGACCTAGACCCCATACCCTTATACACACCCGGAACCTTGAAGCCTGAGCCCGAGTCTGAAACTTAATGCTACTTGGAGCTTTATCCGGCGTACTATTCTGGGAGTGTTGTGCCCCAGGTGTGGCTGGCTTCTGGGTTCTACTGATTAACCCGCTTGGTAAGTACCAGGAGCCTCCAAACAACTCAAAGCCCCAAGACCCTAGTTCCGAAAGTGTGCAGTTTTCATGCCCACCAGCAACTCCAACCGTCATAGGGAAACTCATCACTGAACGTGACCAATTTCATGTCGAGCCCGCCTTTGTGTCCACGCCAACTGGAGAGGAGGCACGGGACAAAGGGTTTAGGATATTGTACGGTTTGAGGTGTAGGGATTAGGTCGTATAGGGGTAAGTGCTTAGGATTGGATAGGGACAGGAGGCTCCGATGAAGAGGAATGGCATGGGGACTTGCAAAAGATTCGTGGCCCCTTTTTTCGCCGTCCCTATGAACTGGATGATCGTACATTTGGGTCTCTTTTGGGGACCTTTCTAAATGAAACTCCCACAGAATATGTGGGTGGGGAGTATAGAGGTTTTAGAGAGCCATGTTGTTTTTTGGCGGCCTGGGAATGCACCTAGAGTTCTAATTACACCCTTACCTGCAGTTGTTGTGAACTTTTTGTTCCTATATAGTGGGTGTAGGTACTACTAGACCCTTCAACCCTAAAGCCTGATAGCTGCTGGAACGGGTGATCGCTGTCTTTGCCAGGTTGCAAGGGTCTATGAGCTCAGCCGGGCTCACATGGCCCTATAGGGCCTGGGTGCTCACCTTCAGTAGTTTGTTCAAGGGTTGTATGGTTCCAATACAGACGCCTGTTGTGCTTACAGCTCCATGCAGAGTGCAATCGATTCTCTGAACTTTGGGGAGCGCAGACGTAACCCAGGCATCCTCATTTACGAAAGAACCCATGCTGAGAGGGTTCAGCACACAGTCACCCCTAAGCCCTAAACCCTAAATCCTAAACCCCCTAAACCCTAAGCCCTAAATCGCCCTGAAACCTAAACCTTAAATCATGAATCCTAAAATCCTAAATCCTACTCTCTAAACTAAGCAAGCCCCAAAGCCCTAAACCCTGCACCCTAAATCTTTGCTGCCGGATCATCAACCAGGACACGGCAAAGACCAGTTCAGACCAGACATGCCCAAGAGGTTCGCGGTAGCTGATACCCTAAACCCTGAACCCGGAATCCTTATGGTCCCCCTTGAGTAGATAGAATATGGGGTATATGGGGATCTTATTCTAATTTACCCAAAGCCATATTCTATCTAGTAAAGGGGGACTGTAAACCCTAAAACCCTAAACCCTAAAGTCCAACGTAGTGCCGTTCAGGCCTTGAGGTAGACCCCTTACATCCTACTGAATGTTACGTAGCTCCACGCAGAGTCCGTTTGTTTGCAGCTTTCCTTATTTGTGGTTAGTAGGTTATAAGTCATAAGGGAATCGAATCCCTATAAAAGACCTTCCCTAAGTCCCTACTAACCACTCGTAAGCTTCAGGCAATACTGTCCTGCTCTCTAGGCAAGAGCACGAGTTAAGACCCAGCGCAACTTCGTCAAGCACTGCAAGCTCATCCGCCCCAGTCATGATTCAGACCGGCAACTCTGGACTCTGGGCCACAGCACAAAACTCATAAGCACTCTAGGCCATAAGCCCCTAAACTTGGTAAACCTTCAAAACCTGGACCTTAAACCGGGGCTGAGCGAAACCAGAATCCTTGGACCTTAACCTTAAACCGGATAGCCTAGAGCTGAAGGCGGGTTTATAGTCCCCCTTAAGTAGATAGAATATGGGGTATATGGGGATCTTATTACAATATACCCAAAGCCATATTCTATCTGCTTAAGGGGACTTGTAGGGTTTAGGCGTAGAGGTTTAAGGCCCTCCAATGCCTAGGGAGCCTAAACCCTAAACCCTAAAAACCATAGACCCTAAACCCTAAACTCTGAACCCTAGACCCTAAACCCTAGAAACCCTAGACCCTTAGCCCTAAACCCTAGGGACCCTAGACCCTAGACCCTAGACCCTAGACCCTAAAGCATTTGCATCTTGACAGCAGGTCATCTTCCTCGTGGAGCGGCCCGCGGCATCCCTGCGCCTGGTGGAGGCTGTCAAGCCTTCAGGGGGGGCTCCTAGGTCTTAGGGTTTAGGGTTTAGGGGTTTAAGGATATGGGTTTTCTTGGGGTGTAGAGGGGCTTGATAGTGATCCGGACACTTTGTGCTTTTGGTGTTTTGCGCTGTTTTCGGTTGATGGTGTGGAGGTTCAGGGTTGGTCAGCACGGAGTGAAGGAAGCCTTATAGATTTCTGTGGTGTGCGCATACATATCTCAAGACCCAAAGACATTTGTCGCGGCTTCCATAAGCCCTAAATGGGAGTTTGCATTTTATTTCCATCACCCAAATATGACGCCGATAAGGCTTGGTTTTTTTCTAGGCTTTAGTGTGGTTAGGGCCATTTTTGCCAGCACTTCGGCCTGGCAATTGTTGAGTGTAGTTTTCACATGAGCTATGGTCTAAACTCTTTAGAGGGGGTTATATAGGGGATTATACAGGCGACTACTATAGTGGTTATTCAGGGGGAAGTTTAGACAATAGTTCACTTCTTCTGGGAGGTCAAGTACAAATGTCAACGATTGTCCCAAGAAGGAACCAGTAGGTTCGGCAGCAGGGCTAGTTTGTAGAGTCCAGAGTTTGGAATAAGCGCCATAGGGGCTTGGAGTGCGAGTGCCAAATTGCTACGCACTCCCGAAAGTGTTTTTCACAGTAATTAGGGCCCTGCCTGCTAGCAATAACGATTTTTGAAGCATCAAACCCTCCAACCCTTTCAGGAAGGGGGCCCCTAGTTATCCTGGGACAACAAGAGGGCGGTAAGTGAAGGGTCGGGGTTGTAGAAAAAGCCTTCATTGCTATAGGGTCATGGTTTTGGGGCTTTGGGGCTACAAGCCCCGATAGACATAGCTATATAAGGGTTCCCCAAACCCCCTCACTGCCCGCGTGTCCCAAAACCCTCCCCAAAGATCCTAAGTACCTATGTAGGGAGTAACTCCTACTGTGGAAACCCTACTTTGTCACATGCACACACTTAGGATCCTTTGAGCCTCTTCGTGCCCTAAACCCTAAGCTTTAAACTGGCGAGAGCGCCGCCGACCATATACATGAGCGCTCAAGGCTTGGGGACAGGCCTCCGGTTCGGGGGGTTGGAACCCTAAATCCTAATTGAGAATAGTTAGGGTAGTTGGGGTGGGACCTCTGGCTGCGCAAGCGCGCGAAGAGTGGGCGCGCTCCTAACTCTTAAAACAAAAGCGCACCCACCGTGCGCTCACACTGATGCACAGCCAAAGCCCCGAAACCCTAAACGAGAGCAGCGCCGACCATATACATGGGCGCTCGAGCCTCTTGGGACAGGCCTCCGGCCTGGCACCATGTCAAAGCGGCGGGCCTGGGTGGCAACTTGCACGGGAGCCCTTCTAGCAGTGCGAACCCCAAATCCCCACTTTTTGGGGATCCAGGCCCCCAGCCGAGGCGGATTCCGGGACCAGGGCCCCGAGATTCTGGAGGCGGGGTTCCGCCTCTGAAAGCCTCCCAACATTCTCTCCCGAAACAGAACTTCCAGCCTCACAGTGCTTGAGGGCCTTCAGGGGCGTGCAGGACCCTTCACAGCCTTTCCGGGCCTAAAGCCTGCCAGGCTTTAATTTGCAAGGTTTTTCAACCCTCCAGCGCCTTTGAAGGATTTCAGAAGTTCTTAAGTGCTTGTGCCTGTAAAGGCTTTACAGGCTTGATTCATACATAGATCCACGTGTGGAGGCCGGCCAAGGCCTCCGCTACCCCTACGCGCTGCTCAAATCTTTTTCTCTGAAATTCCGAAACTTGAGAGTGCTCTCTGCGGCGGCGTGATGAGGAGTGAACAGCAGATGTGGAAAACAACAAGGAAGTAGGAACTCTAAACCCTGAATGAGCATAGTTTGGGTTTGGGTGGCTGGGGTGGGATTACTAAGCTGTGCAAGGGCGCGATAGGGTGTGCGCCCCTAACTCGAAAAGCGCACACCCCACGCGCGGCCACTGATGCATACCCTAAACCCTAAGCTTTAAACCCTAAACCCAAACCCAAAACTTTAAACCCGATGTGAGGAGGCGCTGTGTCGCGAGCCGTACCATCGATGCGGCCCTTTGCCTCCCTTCCCGGCCCGCAAGGGGGGGTTAGGATTTCCTGAACCCCCAAAATGTTACTCAAAGGGGTCTAGGGTTTAGGGGTTATTATTTGAACCTCAAAGTATGTACTATAATATGCTTTTGGACAACTTGCAAGTTTCTCAGCCGTTATTTCACCTACCTTTGGGGTCGAGGTTGGCGTTTAATGTTTAGGGTTGAAGGGTGTACTTGGAGGGTCACGGGGACTTAGTAAGAAGGTTAATAATGGGGATAACTGGCGTTACTACATGGCTTACATGGGTTATATTAAGCTACTTACTAAGTCCCCCTGACCTTCCAAGTAGGGTCTTAAGTTTAGGGTTCAGGGCTTAGGGCCTCAGAGTCTTTTTTTGTGACAAGGGTTTGATGATCCGCGTTTCCAGGATCCTGTGATTTGCGGAGTACAGGGTGTTGAAGGGAGATATGGCCATAGTCTAGGTTAAATGGGGGATTATATAAGGGACTGCTATAACGATTATGCAGGAGGATACTAGGAGTTTAGACGAAAACTCATGTGGTTTTCTAGAGATTCTGTGGCATTGCCTTCCTGCCTTGTGCCAAAACCAATGGCAGCAGCTAGAAAAGGGACCAGCAGTTTCATGAAGAGGCAGGTGGTCATGACATTATGCCGTGGATTCTCTGACAAGTTCAGGGCTTGAGGATAAGGACGGTGACAGCAAGCAACCTTGCGACACCTCCATGCAAACATTGAGCCCTCAAAGGGGCCATACAACGATTACGATCTTTTTGATAGGGAGTTTAGAGCCCCAAAGCCCGAACCCCTACTTGGAGGGTCAGGGGGGACTTAGTAAGTAGGTCAATCACGCTTATAACCCATTTAGGAACCCTAAATATCCCATTGTTAGCCTACTTACTAAGTCTCCCTGACCCTCTAAGTATGACACAGATGGTAGCATGCCCCCAGGGCTGCTTCTGTACGGTAACATTGTGGCCGGAAGACCGGAAGCAGCGATTATCTGGCTTGCACTTACGGACCTTAAACCAAGTTAATATGATAGCATGTTACAGTCCTATTATTTGCTATAAACCCATATGACAGTAACTTAGTTTAAGTTTCTTACCAACGGCCCAGCCATGGGGGAGGAAGATGAGGGAGTCGGGGAATTATTACCTACCGTCTAAAAAGCTCCCCGCCTTAGCGGGAACCCCGATTATGCAACAAAAGTAGCCTTTTGGGGGTGGGATACTGAAGGGTTTAGGGTTTAGATTTTTCCCGTGAATGAGAGAGGACCCCAATACAGATATAACCCCCTGTAAGGAGTTTGGAATGCAGCTCAGATAGAAAACCTGATCTACTTTTATCCAGAGGGTTTCCAGGCGGGAGCCTCCAATCCAAACCTCTACTACAGATTGCCGGGGTCAGTGTATCCCAAATTTGGTAGCTACTAGGGCCCGTGGGGCCGTGGGGTCCTGTTTGTTTTGTCGTTTTTATGGGGCGAGGGTGGGAGTTGGGGTTGGGTTCTGGGGGCTGCTTTTGGTGAGGCCATGGTCATGTTAACTAGGCAGTGACTGCAATTCCTGTTCATGAAGTTGGGAATTCCTGGGGAGCATGATCAGACAATCTATCTAGGGGAGTATTATGGGTCGTATAACGGGGGATACTAGGAGTTTAGACTTTGGCTCATCTAGTTGCACAGACAACAGGATCCTGAATATGGACTCAGGCTGTCTTTTCCTGGGATTGCTGCATGTATTATGGGACGGGATGCATAGGTGAGGGCTCTAAGCTTCAAGATCTTACCGAAGCCCTACCGTCCATAAACCATACCTTAGGCTTTAACTAGCTTTTTTGATTAGGACCGCGTTGGTGGTGTTTGGAGAACAGGGGATTTTGAAAGCTGTCCTGGCCAGGGAGGTGCAAAGGGTGCGCTGTCCCGTCGGGATGAAGTGCAGGGAGCTAAGTTCAGCTCTGCAGGATTGAGGATTGGGGAGTTTGGGGTTTGGTGGTTTGGGATTGGGGGTTTTAGGGTTCAGGGGCTTCAGGCTTTGGGTTTTTGGAGGTTTGAGGGCTGTTAGGGGTTGAGGGGTTTTAGGGTCTGAGAGTGGATCTGTGGGTGGGTTGGGGTTGGGGCTGACTTGCCCACATGAAGCCATTCTTGCAGGGTGCAGACTAAGTCTATCAGATTGAGTTGAATAATTGATTCAAGAAGGCTTTCACCCGAGTGTCGGTCCTGGTGCCTTCTGGATAGAGCCCCTTGCAGGGATAATGAGGGTCGTTTACGTGGTCGGGTCAAAGTGGAAAATCATTTCCAAATCTCATTGTACTGAAGCCAAAAATGAAGCGTTTTCCAGTACTTGAAGGCCGCGATACCCGATGATAGCAAAGCAAGGACCTACAGCAACACTAAGATACGCGTGGCATGAGAAGAATTCCTAAGCCCTAAACCCTAAACCCCATCAAAAGTCCGAAAGGTTTTCAAGAGCAAACTCTAGATCCTGCCTCTAGTGTATCGTTTGGCACCTCACTAGAATCTGAAAGTCCAGCTTGCTTTTTCAAAGACCATGCAGAACCCCTGCAAAGACGGTGAACGTCTGCAACACCCTTATGGGAGTGTCACACATGACCCGTAATCCTATACTCTAAACCCTATACCCGAAACTGCTTCTCAGAACCCCATGAGCGCTGCACAGGCCCTGGAGCGACGAATCAAAAGCATTGGTCGAGCTCCGCTACGCCGCTCGGATGTTGCGCAATATTACCTGGACCCCACAAGTCTCCAAAACCACTGGAATAAGAACCATATTCTACATACTGTTGGGGTTCAGGTAGCCGCACAACACGCTTTGGAACAGGCGGATGTACGTCTTGGGTCATGCTGGGTCAAGCGGTTGGGGGTTCCAGCTCTACTGTGTACTCTGTGTAGGGATTTCTTGCTTGTGTTTCGTAGGGATTTGTTTGAAGCATGGACTCCTACAGTAGTCGCTGTTCCGATACAATGCACAAGATTAGGCCATCTAAGCGTCTTCCTTCATATTCCCTCTGACCATGAACAACCACCAGTAAGTAGTTCACCCGACAGGCATATTGAGTGCTCACCTTTACTCCTACTTTGGGACCCGAAGTGGATGCTGGTTTTCGGATCATGAGGTTCTTCTTGCACTCTGCCTGTATGCTTGGATGCAGGCTTGGGGAATCACTCTTGATGGACAACAGGGTTTCCCAAATCCCGAACCCCCAAACCCTAAGCCAAAAAATCTTGTAGCCCAAGCCGCCTTTAATTCCGCCCTACACATTAAGCCCCGCACCCCAAACTCCAAATTTGGGGTTTTGGGTTCAGGGCCCCAAATCCTAAACCCTAAACCCCAAGCCCTACGCTTTATAGTCCCCCTTAAGTAGATAGAATATGGCTTTGGGTATATTCTAAGAAGATCCCCATATACCCCATATTCTATCTACTTAAGGGGGACAATAAGACCTAAGCCCCGGGCCTTACACCTTGCCGAAAGGGTCCATGTACCCATACCGGGCCCCTAAGTACCCTTAGGGGTTTAGGGTTTAGGGTGTAGGGTCGAAATATTTCGGGTGTAGGATTTAGAGAGTTGCTGTCAAGGAGCTTAGACTCAGTTGCTCTAATGAGTGAACCCTATGATTTACCCCCTCTTATGGTAACCTGGTTTAAGTTCCTGAACGGCAACCTTCTTAAAGGGTAGCCATATACCAACCCTAAACCCTAAATCCTAAACCCTAGACCCCCTAAACCCTGAACTCTAAACCCTAAACCCTGAATATCTCACCCCAAAATCCTAAACCCTCAACTCTAAACTCTTTACCCTAAACCTATATTCTCACATGGACCCTTAGGGCTCTTTACACGGCAGGAGCATGACCTCAAGGCGGAGGCTCGGGCTTTGGCCGCCATTGAGCTCATGGAGCGCGGAGAGATGCAAAAAAATCCGACCTGAACCCTTTACAGGGTTTAGGGTTTAGGGCTTAGGGTTTAGGGTTTAGGGTTTAGGGCTTAGGGCTTAGGGTTTAGGGTTTGAACCCTTTACAGGGTTGAGGGTTGAAATATTTCGTGTTTAGGGTTTAGGGTTTAAATATATATGTGGGTTTAGGGTTTAGACATTTTCCCTAATCTGTTTCATAAGGACCCTATATACTCATATTTTGTTCACACTCATATTCAATTCAGTCGTTCAAGGTTTGGGCACCCAAGTCTCAGGCTGTTCTCAAAGGCAGGTCTAAGTCTGAGATCCCGAGACATCTACAACACCTGTGTGAATCATATCATCTACTCCCCTCCCCCTCATGTTATTGAACCCCTTTACCCCCCCTAATACGAAACATGTGCAACATACTATTAAAAAATGGGGGAGTATCTAGTGGGGTGGTTTCATATTAGGGGAAGGGATTACTGACCATCCGGCATGTGTTCACGGCAGAGGGTTAGCCAAAGCCTCCCAGGGCCATGGCTACCCTTCACTGGATTGCCGTTTAGGAACTTCATCTAAGTCACCATAATATGGGAATGTTGTAAACCACAGGGTTTCCTTATTATGATAGCTCGGCTTAAGTTCCTCAACAGCAGGCCAGCTTATTGCACGTATTGTCAACTCGCTTTTGTCACGGTAGCACAAGGATCATCCCCATAGATGATCCCAAGTGGGGGGGGGACCCTACTTGGAGGGTCAGGGAGACTTAATAAGTAGGTCAATAATGGAGATATTTAGGGTTACTACATGGGTTATAGGGGTTATTAACCTACTTACTAAGTCCCCCTGACCCGCCAAGTAAACCCCTAAACCCTAATTTGTGGCACTCTTTCGGAGTCCTGAAATCAAGAGTTGGACGCTGGTACGCACCGCCATCTGCCGCACCCTCGCCATGTTCAAGGTGGTCCGTACACATGGTACGTAACGCAGAGGGGCCTAGGAGAAGACAGAGATGCATGCCCCTGAACAAGTAGCCCTCATCTATGACTGTGGACTGTTTCATTTCTCCTGCCACGGCAGCATTTTCCAGCACACGAGCTCCACCCTAGCTTGTACGCCAGCGCGCGACCCAGGAAACATCATGCCTGTTTTTTTTTCCGTGCCCGCTAGGCACGCGCTCTACCCATGACCCTCGCGCGTTGAGCCATGCCAATCGGTAGCTCCGCAAAATGGGCTTTAAGCCACTTGGCTGATAGTTCCTGTGGGTTTATAGGGCTTAGCTTTCAATGTAGTCCTTTTGACCATAAACCCCAAACCCTAAGAAGTGAATTGGCTCCTCATAAGAGAGCTGGGGACTGTTCGGCTGGCCACGATAGATGCTTAACAAATGAGCGAAGTCCTTAGCGCATCCAAGTGATGCAGACGGCCTCTCTTCCGCAGTCATCGTTCTAAATCCCTAAGCCCTAAGCCCAAAGCCCAAAGGTGTCCTAAGACCTGCAGGACTTCATACTATGGTGTGTTGTGAACCCCAAGCTCGACAAACATCTTGCTCCAGATTCTTAATGCCTCTTCACAAGAGCGAGACCTTACTAAAAGAATGTGAATGCTTACTACTGAAGCACACCAACCATGAGCCCCCAAGTGGCGTCGCAACGCACCAGGCCTCAAACCCTATACGGGCCTTCCCCAACAATCCCTGTGTCATTCCCAATAACTGCCCAAAAGTGATCTCCGGTGTATTGCTCGGGCCCTAAAAAGGGCTTGCCATTTTGGGAAGCTCTCATACAGACCCCATACTTGCAGGAGCCAAACGGCAAATCAAGAGCCAGTTGTAAAGTGTCCTTATGATAAGCGGGGTTTTATCTTCTGAGTACACAAAAGTACACAACAACATGTGGATACGTACAATACGTGTGCAAGCATCTCTTGCTTATTGGTGCGTCGAATGTTCGAGGTATCGAAGGGTTGCCAAATTATTGGAAAGCTTCCTTGTGACTTGAGTCAGCCCGCCGAGGTCTCCACAGGCTTATGCCCATGCCGCAGCCCTCAACCCTCACAACGGTGGACACGAAATATTGTGCATGACGTTATGACTACTTCATACCTTGGGAATTCATGGTACGATGGTATAATAAGACCATGCAAGATTCTTAGTAACAGTATGATCAGTAGACCTCCCAAATGCTGGTAATAACAGTCCTTAACCCCAAAATTCGACATATATGGGCCTTTTTTATGAGAGGTCTAGGTAAGATCTCAAACCACCCCCTCCGCCTTCCCCCACACACAATGGACATGGAAACAAAAAAAGGTTCGCCACACAAAACCCTAAGCCCAAAACCAAACAGCAAAGCCCAACAGCCCGGTCCCGCTGCAGGAAAGGGCGCGCTGCTCGTGCAGCAGCTGAGAGGGCGGCTGCTGCGAATTCAAAACCTTTAAGCGCGCTGACAGAAGATGGCACTGGCCTTTGATTAGCTGGGAATGAAGCAATGGAAAAGAAAATGGAAACTACTATGATGGGTTACATGGGGGCTCCGATAAGCGTCCCTTCCTTCATTCCTAGCTAACCAAAGGCCATTCAAGGATTTAGGGTTTAGGGGTTGTAGAGTTTCTCATAATTAGTGGTTGGTTTGACCTCTGTCTAGATTATGCATTTCAGAAAAGTAGACGTACGCAGCCTGACTTCATAAATCATATGCCAACGAGGAACGAGGTTTTTGGCTTTAGGGGCTCGCGGTGAGACATTTGGAGCTTATTGACATGTTCTGGATTGGCATGGGCGGGGCTCACGGTGTTACACGTATTTGGGGGGCATTGTGGTGGGAAACTTTGGTGACAAATTAATACCCGAAGTTCTCAGCAGGTTGATCTGTTTCAAGTAATGATGCTACTTAGCAGCTACTCCCGGCCGTTGATCCCCAGCATTCCACACCCCAACCCAAACCGTAAACCCTAATCACACAACCCTAATCCCTAATTCCGACTCCCTAAAGCCTAATCCCCAATCCCTAATCCCTAAACCCTAATCTAAACCCTAAACCCTAATCCCCAATCCCTAAACCCTAATCCCTAAACCCTAATCCCTAAACCTTAATCCCTAAACCTTAATCCTTAATCCCTAAACCCCATAAACCCTAAACCCTAAACCTTAATCCCTACACCCCAATTAGGGCTCAGGGCGTCCAAGCTTTCTGAGGCGCGAGTTGTTCTGAAACGTATGGACCTCTTTTGGGTTAAGATTCTATAGGGTTTTGGATTTGGGGTTTAGGGTTCAGGGTTTAGGATTTAGGGTTTAGGGTTTATGAGCCAGAGTCTAAACTCCTTAAAGGGTGATTATTTTCGAGAATTCTATAGGGGACTGCCATAGGGGTTATTAAGGGGGATACTGGGAAACTCCTACTACAGCACCTCATAGCTGGGGGTTAAGAAAAGTGGTACCCCCATTTTGGGGAACTACCCACGCGATTAAGGTTCAGAGTTCAGGGTGTAGACCAGGATACGAGCAAGCGTATCCAACAATGCTTCGGGATTCCTGTGTAGGATGTTCCGAAATTAGGCGCGCCTGTTGCCCAGACCTCTGGAAGGATCTAGAAAGTAGAACCCTTGTTATGGTACCCCATGCTACTATTGGGCAATTTCTAGGAACCCTTGAGGGGGATCTATTTTCTAGATCCGCCCAGGGGTCTTGGTTGGGAGCCCCAGTACCAAGAATTCTTACCTGTGTAGTTTATTCATGATTCAGGCCGTTTAGGGGGGACCTAAGGGCCCCAAGCCAGTAAACCTAAGGTCCATACACCCCCAAGCCCAGATGTTCGCCACGATTGCGGCACCGCGGTGACTTACGATGCGCCCAACGGCTCAACCTACGAAATCGACGTGGAATTGACCGGAGGGAGGGATGGGAAAGCATGATGTGCAGTCCGAAAGGCTGAGTAATTAGTGTGTCGAGCTGACTTGGAGACCATGTAGGCTGTTATAGTTGCATGTTGGACCCGAAAAATGTTGCACAGGAAGCATGTAGGCGTGTACGGTATGTTGAAAGCGTGCATGCAGAGAACTCGGACTGAATCCTTCCGAATATTGACGGCCCTATGCTTCTGCAAGCAGTCAGGCTTGACTTCGATGTGGTGGCCCCTTTCAGGAACCCTTTGTGATATTGCCATGCGCTGCACTTTGGGCTTACATAAGAGGAGACAGCACTGAGACAATGGCCCATCTATTTAGATCGAACCGGACATTTGTAAGACAAAGTTTCGCTCCAATTGCTCTGCCAAAACGCCCATTGCTCATGGTGATGGATAGGGCTTAGGGGTTTGGTGGGTATGCTGGTATACTGAAGAGTCCTCCTAATATACAGATATTCAACCGTCCCTGACTCCTCAAAATTCTGTGCTAATATTCACCCTGTATCCCTACAATCTAGAGTCATCAAAAAGTTCCTGCCTGACTGTGAGGACTATACACGAGGTTTTAAGCCCTCGCTCTATGCCCAAGAATATGTGATGCAAGCCTAAACCCATGCTTTCAACCCTCAAACGACAAGCGCCGAAGCATAGAGTAGCGAAACCCGTGCTGCTGCGGGAGGATGATTCAGAGGAACCCGACGAAGGGCACGAGTCGAAACGTTCACCGCAGCGCTCTCAGCTTCGAGGGTCTGAGGGGGAGAGGCTGTTGAGATAAGAGCTCTCGGAATTCAGCTGCCAAGGTTGTCAGGTTTAAAGGTTTCTGGGTTCGTGTCCGATTTTTGGTGTTTAGAGTTTGCGGTTGAAAGGTTTTGGCTTCAGGGCTGCAATTACCTACCAGAGATAGCGGCTCTCGAGTGTCAGGCTATGCATTGACTTCTGGCACCTAGCTTCAACTGCCCTTTCTTGGAAAGGTGGGTCGGACTCGTAAAACATTTCAGATTTTTGCAGACTTGGCATGACCGGCTGGAGTGCTACCGATGATACTAAAAATCCTGCATGNNTGCATGACCTTAATATACAATAGTCCCATTATTCCCAATGTATAATGTATTTAAGGTCATGCAGAATTTTAGTATCCACCGTACCAATGGACATGTGCCAGATTTTCTAATTGGGATCTAGGGTTTGGGGTTTAGGTGATTCCTTCAGGTTCTTCTTGGCAGTATCAATGCCATCATGTTGCCGGTAACCCTAAACCCTAAACCCTAAGCCCTAACCCTAGACTTCCAGATGCTCTGAGATCTTTGCAGACCGCTGTGAGCCGCTGCCCCGCTGCACATATAGCTTGTTCTGTGCTTTATGTTAGGGTTTGGGGTTTAGGGTCTAGGGTTTAAGTTTATGGCGTACTACCCCTTGGTTTAGAGCCTTATACGCATCCCACATACACCCCTTGTGGACCTTTGGAGTAGCGGGCTTCGAGGAGATTATCATTGTTATTTTCACTAGAATGTTCTTATTACTAGAAAAAATCCTACTTTTCTTCCAGTATTGCCCCAATAATGAAGACGCACATGAAAAGATAATGCAATATGAATTGGAAACTGGGATTCTGCATCTCGCCCAGGTCACCGTGGTCATGTCAAACATTGGACGAAGCTCTGGCAGCAGCGCAGTTACCATGGAATCTTTTCTCCTAGATCCTCAGTCCCTAAACCCTAATGGGTTCCTGGACGGGGTCTTAAGTTGTATGGATGTTCAACAATCTGTGTTAAACAGCTGCTGGGGTGAGGTGGCGTACATTGAGGCACGCCTTAAATCCACTTCGCCGTCAGTCCACTTGCTTCATGTAGAAGATAGACGCGGTGGATCTAGGCACTTTCCATTTCTTGCCTCGAGATGGCTTTTGTGGCCGGATTTAGGGAATTATCTATGTTTCAAGTATAGATAGAGTCTGGAGTGTCCATGAAGACCCCAGACTGCGCTACGGTGCATGTCGATTCGGATGATCGTGGAATCAGACTGCACTTCTGAAAATCCTCAAGCCCTGAAACCTAAACCCTTGAAGAAGCTTGCGCTCGGATGTCCTTGTGCACACCAGCTATGATACGGTATTTGCATCCCTGGCAGAAGACGAGACATTAATGGTAAATGTGTTCAGGTTTATTTTCAGTACCTGCATAATGCATATCGCTGAGAAGAAACTCAGCTTTCAACACAAAAAGCGTCTGACGATGCTATGATTCATTTGAGCTGTAGTCTAAACTCCTTAAAGGGGGTTATTTAGGGTATATAGGGGAGTATTATCGGGTTTTTCGCGGGGATACTAGGAGTTTAGACT
>CAJNIZ010018891.1:29733-71422 GCA_905231905.1 Symbiodinium pilosum
TTTTTTTGGTGGTTGAACCCAGTAAGATACTATTTTCTTTCCTTATATAAAATGCTATACCCCAAATGGAGGATTGAATCTTACTCTATAATGGGTACCATAGTATCCCCAAATAAAATACTACTCTTCTGAGTCTCTGAGGATGTGGCAGTACGAGGCGGAGAGGGCAGAAGGCCGTAACTACACGCACTCCAAGACCACGCTGATCCAGTATCCGAAGGAGGCGCTGATTTGGGGTAGGGTTTAGGGTTTAGGGCTACTATTCCAAGACCACTCTGATCCAGTATCCAAAGGAGGCGCTGATTTGGAGTTAGGGATTTAGGGTTTCGTGTTTAGGACTACTATTGCCATTATGATACTGGTTATGAAGGGGTCTATTATTGTTCCTATCCAATTATGACTAGCATTACTACTGTTGTTACAATGAATTTTGCTGTTATATTTAGAAGGAGGAACCGATTGGGAGGTTGTTCAAACCTTGGGGGGCTCACCCCTAAACCAGGACCCTCTGCATTTTGGGGAGGGTTGCGAGGCATCATGGGCTCCCCGCTAAGATTCTTTGGACATATTGTAAAGAGCTGGGCTAGGATCCAGAAGCTTGGATGCTGCCCCCACTCATAGACAGTTGGATACTATTTCCAATATAAATGTATAGAGCCCCCACTGTGGGCCCTATTGTAGACTGTTAATGGGTGGGGGCAGGACCCAACCAGAAGCCATAGTACTGGATGGGTTTCAGGGGCTATGACTATGAGGTTCGGGATTAAGCATTCAAGATGCATCTAAGGGCGACGGCAAGACGGAGCTTTAGGCTCAGAGGTAGGGATTCGTGCACGGTGGCATTTGAGGCTTCATTTTGTTACTCAAGTTTCTGGCGGCTTTGGGACAGGTATCTGTTCCAGCTTGCACTATGAGAAAAGAGAGACTGTGCCTGAGAAGTGTCTCAAGCACTTCTGCATAGAAAGCCATCTGAGCTATAGTCCTTAAAGGGGGGTTGTTATATAGGGGATTATACAGGGGACAACTACATGGGTTACTAAGGGGGATACTAGGAGTTTAGATAGCTCATCTGGCACAGCCGGAACTCACATGCCATGAGCAGCAAGACCCAGGGACCCACAGCTCCCGGGTTGTATAAATGGGATGCTGATGTCGCGACATGTGTCCGAATATGGGTGGTTGTCAAAACTATGGTGCTTTTTTGGGTACCCTGAATATTAGGTGCCGTATTATAACAGAGATCCAAAAAGGGACCATAATTTTGACAACTACCCATATATTCAGTAGAAAGTGCGCCTCTGGTTCCCTAAATCTTGTTCAACCGCTTTGCTTGAATCTCTGTGTGCTGGCTGGGTGTTTCCAGAAGTAGCTGCACAGCATCAGAGTCTCGCAGGCGATCTTGCATCCTAATCCAGGGTGTAGGGAATATGGTTCAGGCCTTAGGGTTAGGTACCCTAGGCTGTAAACCCCAAACTCTAAATCCACACCCTTAACCCTAAATCCTACATTCTGCATATATATATATATGTAAAGAGATGTATAGATGTGTATATATATATAGATATGTAGACGTATATATACATGCATATACATATTGGGTTTGCGGTTTAGGGTTTAGGGTTGGGGGTTTAGGGGCTGACTCAACACGGGATGCTTCCAAGGCAGCTGCAGGAATGGTGGTGCAAGGAGGGTAAGTTGAATTCCATGGATCCCACACCTAGCTTTAGGGTTTGGAGGGTTTTGCTTTTGGGGGTTTGGGGCTTAGGGCTCAGAGTTTAGGGTTCAGGGTTCAGGTTTAAGGGCTTAGGGATTTAGGGTGCTTAGGGGTGACATGGTCAGAAGATCATCGGAATCTCCAGCGGATGTTGGGGGACACTGTACGCACTAGGCTTAATGCCCATAAACCCATGTCCTCTGTTCCTTAACCCTAAACCCTAAACCCTAAGGTTAGGATTTTGGGGGAACCCTAAACCCCCTAAAATCCCTAGTTAGACCCAAAGCCCCCACACGCCTGAAACCCCGAATTCTGGGCCAGGTATGCCTTGCCCTCGAGGTGCATCTTACTGCTTGCGGTTTTAAGGTTTTGGGGTTTAGGGTTTAGGGGTTTAGGGTTTTAGTTCAGATCCCCTCAAGCAATAGCCCCTAAATATGCAGTCAGTAGGGGCTTAAACCATAAACCCTAAACCCTGACCTGGAGCCCTTATATAAAAGCAGTGGGTGGGGGAGTGACCCAAGTTTTAGTGTTCAGGGCTTTGGTGGTTGAGGGTTCGAGGGTAGTGGGTTTACGGGCTTAGGACTGGCATTGTGTCATGGTCTGAGGTCTAAAGTTCATGAGCTTAGGGCTTTGGGTTTAGGGGGTTTAGGGTTTCGGATCTACAGTTCATGGGTTCACAGTCTTGGGTGCCAGAATCCAGGCATACAGGGTCCTCTTGCAGCATGCAGTGGTTGCTTCTCGTGCCTGGGAGAGCTTACTTTCCTACGACTTCCCCAATGCCACACCTGCTCAACAAGGTGCATCATCATTCATGGCAGAACTTGCCAGCTTTCCACCAACAAACGTTAAGCCGTAACCACACCCTAGACACCGTAGGCTCCAATAGTGTTCAAATCCCCGTACTTGTGCCCAACATATGAGGTAGGGTTTTCATGCTGGTTTTTGGTGAGCGCATATATACACACATAAATGTATAGGATAACTTTCGCGCCTTTGTATATTGTTGGAGAGTTCTAAGTCCTACCAAGATGCCATGTACCCAGTTCCACTTGGACAGAGGTTTCCCATACAAGCTAGTAGGGCTCTCAGGCCCTAGAGCCCCAGACCTAAACCCTAAAACCTAAGCCTTAAGCCGCGTGCAGGATCGTTTACTAGCATTCCTGGGATCCACGAAACGGACCCTCAGTTTTGGAACCCTCACAATATCCCCAAAGAGCCCTAAGCCTTAACAAGTCTATGTACAACAAATGCATGGAAACTTATTCAAATTGCATGTGTATATGTCTGTGGTACATACACCCCAAACTTCCTGCCCTACACCCTCAAACCCTAAAATCCTAAAACCCGGAAACCCTACAGCCCATAGCCAACACAACAAACCACGATTGAGTAGTACTTTATTTGGGGATACTATGGTACCCAATATAGAGTAAGATTATATCCTCCCTTTGGGGTATAGTATCTCATATAAGGAATATGAGCCTACCAGGTTTCACCACCAAAAAAAGAGTTAAACCCTAAAACCCCAAACCCTGAGACCCTAAACCCTCAAACCCTAAAACCCTAAAACCCTCAAACCTAAAACCCTAAAACCCTAAACCCTAAACCCTAACTCACTTTGTCTTCTTTACAGGACCGCTACCAGGCCATCCGGAAGTTGCAAGCCAAGGCTCCCCTTAACAAGTTAGGGATCCTTTGCTTAAGGTTTGGGTTTAGGGTTCAGGGTTTAGGGTTTAAGGGTTTGGGTTTAGGGTTTAGGGTTTAGGGTTTGGGCTTAGGGTTTTGGTTTAGGGTTTAGGAGTTTAGGGTTTAGGGCTTAGGGTTCAGTTTTTCCAGGGCAAGGTTTAGGGTTTAGTGTGTGTGTTTTTTTAGGATTTCCCACACATGGTGGTTTACATGCAACTCTGGTCCCAAAATGATGTAAGTTGAGGTTCTGCGGCAATGCTTTCGAAAGGGCCAGATTTACACGTTTTCGGGGATGGGCTTCCCTATGTAAGTACGATCCAAGTTTACGGGTTACTTGTTTAGTGCAGATGTCTGAGGCATAAGGGCTTGGAGGGTTGGGGTTTAGAAACGGCGCTGGGGGCTTGATTACGGTTTAGGCTGTCTTTCTTTGTTTTGGTTTCAGGTTTGAGGCCTTTCGAACCTTCAAGTGAGGATTGAACAACCTTAAGCCCTAAACACTGGACCCTAAACCCGTATAAGCAGCAGTTTTTGGGCAGCGTCAGGCTGTACAGACTTAATAGACAATCAAGTCTTCGGTACTTGGAGGGAGCGCAAGATGGTCATTTCCAGCGTAACCATGCGTAACCCCTCCCCTTACCAATCAGTAGGTCTTCACAAACCAGGGGACTGCTGTCGATGTATATAGTCCCCCTTACGTAGATAGAATATGGCTTTGGGTATATTACAATAAGATCGCCATATTCTATCTACCCTGAGCCCCTTGAGTCCCGTAATACAAAACCAACTGTCGTCGCAAGAACGAGGTTGTTCAAGTGTAGCTGCAGCTTGCAGCACACCCAAAGCAGGTTAAAAAACAGAGTCCACAGTTTCGACTACCCGTACTTGAACCCTAACCCCTACACCCTACTTGGAGGGTCAGGGGGACTTAGTTAGTAGATTAATAACCCCTACAACCCATTTAGTAACCCTAAATATCACTACCATCAACCTACTCATTTGCCAAGTCTCCCTGACCCTGCAAGTAAACACTCTGAAAAACCAAAGGGCCAGAAGCCTCGGTAGGGGAAGCCCAAAGTCATAACCAGTCAATGTGACTCTTACTGGACTGCTGTCTAGGGTTTAGGGTTTAGGGTTTAGGGAAGGAACTCAAATTAAGTTACCAGAATGGTATATATATAGAGTAATTAATACGGCTTCCACAATATGGTGACTTAAGTTGAGGTCCTGAACAGCAACCCAGCTTTTAGCTAAAGCGTGTGTGTTTCGTAAAATACCTACCTAGCCGCCCCGAACGGTCCATGTGGTTATATGGTACATAGTTTGGGCCCAAAGTAGTGGAATCTTCGCAATGTCATAATCAGGTCCCCATGTATCCCATATTCTAGCTACGTAAGGGGTACTATGTCTGTGGGTGAGGCCGCTGAATTTGGGGCCCCAGTCGTGGATCGCCAACGTGCAACTGATGCCTGGCGAGTGAGGCCTGGGAGGTATGTACGTAAGGGTTTAGGGTTTAGGTATGAATGGACATACATATAATGGGTGTGTGTATATATATATACTTATGTATATATGTACACCCACATTTGTGTGTACATATCCCTAAACCCTAAACCCTAAACCCCAAGTATGTTATAATCTGGGGTCCTGTCTTGTCATGACATTGGTTTAAGGAAAGGCCCGAGAAGATTTGTAGCGCGGGCTTTTGGGGCCCCGCAGAAGTGTGTAAGCAACAAGAGGCCGCGAAGGTTTCGGCTCCCAAGTCCCTGCTAAATCTGGGCCTTTAGGGTTTAGGGTTTGGGGTTTCCATGCCAGGGATCTCTTATAGGAACACCCGGCTCGACTTAATAGCCAAATAAGGAAGATGGTGCTTGAGGATGGAGCTATGCCAGCGGAAGTGAAGCTAGAAGTCCGCGAAGGTATCTTGCACAATGGTACTAAGCAATACACTCGGAGGACCCCTGCCCTGTAGCAGTGGAAAAATAGGAATATAATAGGACCCTAATGTAATCCTTATTATCCTTACTGTCACTAATGCAGGGTGGGGTTCCACCTAAACCCTAAACCCTAAACCCTACACCTACACCTACACCTAAGCAATTCAAGTTAGCAAGACTCAGTGCTAGTAGATTGGGCTTCCTTGGTTTGATACGCCACATTCACCCCTAAGCCTAAACCCCTACACCCCTGAGCCCTAAACGCCTAAACCTCCCAAACCCCTAAACCCCTAAACCCTACCCCCTTCCCCCCCCAAAAAAAATGGGAAACAACCTAAACCCTAACATCTAAACCTAACCTTAAACCTTTACATACACCCCTAAAAGGTTGGAGCGGATGAGCCCCGAGTTGCTCCGGCAAGTCTTCCAGCAGAATGAAGCCTTCGAGCAGGCGCCTGGGCAGTATTGGGTTGTAAGGGGATTCTTTATAGGGAGTAGGGGTTTAAGTTTTAGGGTTTAGGGTTTGGGGTTTAGGGTTTAAGGTTAGGGGTTTAGGGTTTGGGGTTTAGGGTTTGGGGATTAGGGTTGAGGGTTTAGGGTATATAGCGGGTTCCTTCTTCAGCTTCTTTTTGCATTTCGACTACAGTCGCATGTGCGGACGTGTGACTTTTTAAGGTGTTCCTTATTTGTTATGATTTGTGTGTTGCTGTTTTAGATTGTATTGCATTGTTGTTGTGTAGGGGAGGTGCTAAATCCCTCACTGTAACCTTCAGTGCCTGGGGTTGGCTATAACATGGGTTTGACAGGTTCAGGGCCCGCAGCATTGGGTGGAAGTCTCAGTTGGGGAGCATCTCAAATCTGGCAAAGCTAAGACCAAAGCCTTGAAACCCGCCATCCTGCAGCTACACCCTATTGGGATTATATAGGGACCGCCATCCTGCAGCTACACCCTATTGGGATTATATAGGGATAATGGAAAAGAAAATGGAAACTGCTAAGGGTTATATAGGGTTTACATAGGGATTATAGGGGTATATTATTGGGAGTATATTCTAAGGGTCCAACTTGTACAGTTGGCATGCCATACTCCCGAAAATCGAAGCAACGGGTACTTGAATGAGAACCCCAAAGTATAAACCGTACGATGATTGATTTCTACAAGAGCCCCAGAGTATATGAGTATAATGTAATTATACTGGACCCTTTATTGAGAGTATATGGCAGCTATTTGCGAAAGGCGCAGGTGTCAGAACTGGGCACATTGTGCCAATGATCACGTCGCCATCCCTGAATCCATTCGGGGCTCAACAGCGAATCTACATTCAACAAGGAAGCTAAACCCTAAACCCAGCTTTCCCCCAGTTGCCAAGCCTCAACGCTTGAAGCCTTTGAAGCTTTAACCGCAAGACCGAATGAACCCACCCGCAGTTTCAAATGAGCTGTGGTCTAAACTCCTCAAAAGGGGAGGGGATTTCTGGGGGGAGGACTATTAAGGGGGGATACTAGGAGTTTAGACTATAGCTCAGATGAGGCAAACAGCAAGAGTCATGTTCACGTTGATGAAGCACCCGTCCAAGATCTGAGGGTGGAGCTAGACTTGTTTTGCGGCGTCGTAGCAGGACTCATGAATCAAGGCGATTAGATTGAAGAGTATACGTTAGGAGGACCCCCCACCCTGTCAAAGTGGTATTAGGATGGGAATATAAGAGGGCCTTAAGACAGTCATAGTTATCCCTTGTAGTGACTATTTCTGGGTGGGGGGTGCACTTAAAGTCTAGGTGGTTCCGGGACTCAAACCCTCAAACCTCAAGATCTCGTAGGCTCCCACCACGGATCTCGAAGAGGTGGCTGGGCAGCAGCATAGGTGGGTTCATGGGGTGCCCATAACGGGACCTTCTCCACGAAAATATCGGATACAACTTCCTGCTAGGGGTTGCTCGTTATGAAAAACATGTTGCGCTTTAGGGAGTTGCTTTTGGGGCGGAATCCGAATGTCGAGAAGTACAGACTCCACCGTCGACTGAGGTACCCCCAGAACCCTTTCAAGGTAGAACGACTAACGGTTTTGGGTTTTGGGTGTAGGTTTTAGCGTTTAGGTATAGGCTTTTAGGATTTAAGGTTTAGTGTTTAGGATCCAGGCTTAGGGTTTAGGGTTTACAGAATTGAAGGGCCGTTGGGAAGCAGAATCGTTCTATCGGCCTTGTACTTCAAGGGTCGAACTCTAGATCCCCAGCCCCTCAATTATACCTCCCTCCCTGAGTCCTCTGCCCTAAATCCTTTTCTCTAAACATGATAGTCCCCCTT
Source organism: Symbiodinium pilosum (assembly GCA_905231905.1). Classification (NCBI taxonomy): domain Eukaryota; class Dinophyceae; order Suessiales; family Symbiodiniaceae; genus Symbiodinium; species Symbiodinium pilosum. The sequence continues at coordinate 37,372 of CAJNIZ010018891.1, forward strand.
AAGTAGATAGAATATGATAGAATATGGCTCTGGGCATAATACAGCATAAAAAGATCCCCATATATACCCCATAGTCTATCTACTTAAGGGGTACTGTAAACCGTGAACCCTAACTCTTTTGCCGCTAAACCTTTGTAAGCCCTGCCCACTCTGGACTTCAGCTCGAGTACCCTAGGAAGCGGCAGGGTATTGCACACTGAGGCGATTCCACAAGCAGAATCGGTAAGTAGCCGTTACTTTTTAATTCCGAGTTCTTTTTTTGGCGCTGGCTCCCAGTGGATGCTTCGAGACGGTCTGAGAGACCGCATGCACAAACCCTTGACAACCCTAAGCAACCCAAAACCCCAAACAGCTTCAAGCAACCCTAAACAACCCCAAACGGCCCTAAACAACCCTAAGCCCTAAATTATGAACAGCCCTAAGCCTTAAACCCTAAACTCTAAACAACCCTAAGCCCTAAACTCTTAGCAACCCTGAACAACTGTATATAGACCCTAAACTCTAAACCTAAAACCGTAAACCCTAAACCCTGAACCCTCAAGCCCATGTAAAGTTAACATTACTTATTTCCTTAATCTCAAAATTTTAAATTTTCAAAACTTCAAAACCAAAATGACACCCTCCCAAACCCTGATTAATAATAATACAATCTAAACCCCAAACTCTAAACCCCAAACCCGAATCCAACTTCCAGGACTTCGATGCTCCAGGGCTGGCCAGGCGCGCAGCCTTGGACACGGCTCTGCCTGAGCCTTAGACGTTGCAGTATATCCCCGAAAGGGGTTAGGGTTTAGGGACCCTAAACCCTAAACCCTAAACTTAGGGTTCAGGTTTAGGGTTTAAGGTTTAGGGCTTTGAGCTTTTCAAGGCCTAGGTTTGCAGCTCAAGGCTTAGCAGCCGTTTTAAAGCAAGACTTCTATATGGTTATACAGGGTACATATAGGGATAAAAGATGCGTTTTAAGGATACACTTTTCCAAAGAACCGGCTTTTTGGGGAATTTCCTGTTATCGGGTTTACAGCTGATTGCAGTCTAGAATGGTGGAGTTTTTTCTCCGAACTTTGGGTTTTGTTTTGGAATTGTAGAGTAAAGGCAGTCGCATTTGGGGATGTAATTCGTGCCCGCTTGTTTCGTGGGATACGAGAGGGTTTAGGGATCAACGTCTTGACATTCTGAAAAACCATAAGCCCAAAAACATGAGGATAAAGACCTCCTACCCCTTCAACGTTGTAACCTTAACCCCTTATAAAAACCCTAAAACCCTAACCTATTATAGACTGTTACAGGGTGGGGGCAATTAATTCCCAAGCTAAAATCACTAAACCCTGTACCTGAAGGGCTATGCTCACTCTATGCTCCCTGAACCTGAACCCCTAACCATGCCAACACCCATGTATCCTCGACTTTAGACGCCCTACCCTGAGCGCTATAGGGTTTAGGGTTTAGGGTTTTATTGATAAACCTGAACTTAGACGGGTTGGGGTCTCGGGTTTCGCGCTCAGGGGGAACATTATAGACCCAGAGAATCATAATACAGTGTACCTCTTAACTCACAAACCCTGGACCCTATACTGGAGTGTCCAGACAAAAATGTATTCCAAAAATGGGCCCCTATAGGATTGGAAACCGTAAATCTTACACCTTGGGCTCTTTGCTTTTGTTCTTATATGTGACCTCCGGAAAAGAACCCTGCCCCGATGTTTTGGACCAAATCTTGCAACCTGAGCTAATTCTTTCTCGCCAGGTGTGAGGCGTTGCTCGAGGCTGCCCTTCGCCGGCGCGACTGGTCGCCGGCTGAGGTCACACAGGCGCGGGCGTGTGATGTGCGTAGGGGTTTGAGAGCTTTGGGACGAAGAGTTTGGGTTGAAGACTCAGTGTTTTGGTTTCAGGTTAGGGGCGTTAACGGGTCGGGGCTTCGTTTCTAAAGGGTTATGGAAGAAGAAAACATGAGCAATAGATTATATGGATACTGAAGGATAGACATGGGTCCTCACCGTGGTTTAAGACGGTAGTCCCGCAGCCCCCTATTCCAAACCTTGATAGCAATCCTTGGCTTTTGTAACTTCGCAAAGGCTTGTAGTCGGCACTGGTTTGTTAAACCAAACTCCAGGACCCTCCTGGTACCCTCAAATAGGGGTATATGGTCCTGAATAATGGGTAGTTAGGGTAAAATAGAGGGAAGATGGAGGGTCTCGGCTTGCACTTTTTCAAATACTCTCTCCTGCCCTATGACTACTACTCCCGCACCAACTTGACAGCAGCATGTTGACCATTGAAAACACACACACACACCAAAAAAAAAAACAGTCCAACAACACTTCAAGAACAGAACTAACCACCACCATTATCATCGTCATCATCATCATCATCATCATCGCCACCACCATCATCGACATCGTTGTGCAGGTTGACGCATTTTTCTTAGAGCCGTGGCGAGAGTCGTATTCATACCTGCAATACTCTAATATGCGCCATTTCTGCTACGTCAGTGTTTTTGAATTTGTTGGTACCAAAATGAGGCTTGTGTGATTTTGTCAGAGGCCATGCGCTGGCTTATGAACCGCGGTCTGCAGCCAGGTGGGCGGTGGGGGTTTGGGGGGGATGGGAGGTTGGGGCTTAGGTTTTAGGGTTTAGGGTTTGGGGTTTAGGGCTTAGGGCTTAGGGGTTTGGGGTTTAGGGCTTATAGGGCTTGGGGTTTCGGGCTTGCTTGCTCGGATAGCGGGCAGATCCATGCGTTTAGCTCTAGGGTTTAGGGTTAAGGGTTTTGCTGTTTCGGCTTGTGTCGGGCTAAGGTTGTTTAGCGTGTAGGGTTCAGGGCTGTTTTGGATTTGGCGTTTTGGCGTGCTTAGGGAGTTCAGGGGAGCTTAGGTTGAGGTAAAGGTGCTTACGGTGTTCTTGCGGATTAGGGTGCTTGCAGCGGGGGTTGGGGAGTTGGGGGTGTGGGGGTGTGATTTAGAGGCTCAGACCTAGCGCGTTAATGGTATTTGGTGCAGTCAGGGGTGCGAGGAGTTTAGTTCTTTTCTGGGTTGTGGATGCTGAAGGCTGGAAGTGTTACAGGTTGCTGAGATTCATAGATACTGGGGATTGAAGGCTGCAAATCCTTACATGAGCTATAGTCTAAACTCCTTAAAGGGGGGTCATATAGGGGAATATATAGGGGACTACTATAGGGTTACTCAGGGGGATACTAAGAGTTTAAACTACAGCTTCTATTGCATCGGAGCTCATTATTCGCTGTGTTCACTGCTTCCTTCAAGACATGCAGTCCTCAGATAGGTAGCCCCGCCATCCATCCCTACAGAGGTCCTGAGGTTCCTTTAGGGTTTGGGGGGTGGGTAGGGGGTATATAAGGGATATATTGGGATAATGAAATTAAGATGGAAACTACTATTTGGGGCTTAGGGTTCACAATCTTGTTGTGGCAAAGATCTGCATAGTTGCCCCCTCTGTAATCCGAATGGAGCAGTATAGATGATTCTCCTTTACATTCAACTATGAGCTCTACACTGAAAATACCCTAAACCTTAATCCTTAAACCCTAGGTTTCATTTTCTGTTCCAGTCCTTCATTCCCTGCTAATAAGCAACAAGGTAGCCCCGAACCCAAAACCCTATATGAGCCATAGTCTAAAGCCCATAAAGCGGGATCATATACGGCAGTATTATAGGGGTTATTAAGAGGGACACTAGGAGTTTAGACGATGGCTCATACATTCCTATAGCCACAGTTTCATCTCATGTCCTATTGGCTTTTCCAGTTGATTTACGTATCACTCCGACTCAACTAGCCAGTCGAGGTCCTGCGCACGTCTGCAAGGCTGCGTTGCTTTACGGTGCACTCATGCCTCTCCAGGCGCACACCCATAGGACGTTGGATACTAAAAATCCTGCATGACCCATCATACCAAATCTCTTGAGAAGAATGCTATTCTGCTATGTTAAGGTCATGCAGGGCTCGCAGTATCACAAGGATCGCCTCTGGAGGGGCTGTGGGGGTTCTATAGCTTTCCATTGATTCCCTAGACGTTGCATTCTCCAGGCGCCGTGCGAGTTGGGTTGAAGATAGGAAGCCAGCAAAGGTTGTGTAGGAAGTTGAACTGACATACTTTCTAACTGGAGCCCGGCGATCTTCAATGAGCTGCTATGTACCTTCCACGCGACACCCACAGAGTGTAAATGTAAAACTGACAGTGGTCTGCACAGGGCTCTGATTGCGGTTCCATGTTTGTCTTTGCAAGGATTTCATTCCGGCCCAGAGAATGTAAACGTGAGCCCATCTGGTCCAAAGGAAATACTGCTTACTGTATACCTTTGGGTTTGGTTTGTACGGCAGCCGAGTACATGCTGCAGTGTCCTTTTTTAACATTTGTCTGGGCAACATCTAATTGAAGAACCGGCCTCTTGCACAACTTCTGAAGATTTGTTCCTCGCAGGCTTTAGGTTTACAGATGTCATCTCCTTCAAAGCATGCCCAAGCATTCCCAATTACTGTTGCACATCAGGGCATTGCCACACTGGCCGCAGTGTACCCTTCTGTACTGAATGCCACAATGCCTGGTGATAGATGGCAATTGATGCCATAGGTGCTGTGAGTACGCCACTTTGTGATTTTGTCCAGGTCTTGCTCCTGGATGCTTGCATTGATGTCCGCACGAGTCTTAGAAGCGGATGCTCATAGGCAGCGGCGAAGGGTGTATCCAAAGATTTTATTTTCCCAGTCTCCCCAGACTGGGTCAAACCCAACAATAGATGTCAACCTCAGTGCCTCCAAAGCCCAACAAGGAAGAAAGATATTCTTGATGGTGGAACCAGTAGAGGATCCAACAAGCTCATCAACAAAGCACTTCTTTCTTCAGAGTAGAATCAAGGCGCTGAGCTTCAAAAACCCTCAACCTCTAAACCCTGAACCCTATGACCATTGGGATCCATTTTATCCGATGCCCTTGCGGTCTGAATGATTTAGAAGGGAGGAGCTAGGTTTCAAAGGGGATCATAGACCTAGCCTGTGGTAACAAGCAGTGTGTCTCTTGATGAGTGGGTTTAGGGTTTTGGGTTTAGGGTTTGGGGTTTAGGCTTTGGGGTTTAGGGTTTAGGTTCTTCACAGCCTTTTGGGCCAAGTTTGGAGGTTGACGCCTACCCCCTAAACCCCCCGCAAAATCTGGCTAGACTGCAGCGCATAACCATTTAGCGCCTCTCACTGGACCCCAAGAGCGCTAGTCTCCTTAGGACCTATTTTTCATGTTTACAAAAGTATGACCATACGGAAGTATTGAAAATAGCTCAAAACAATACATTTACTATAGGTCTAGGGTCTTCTCAGGAAGTCTTTTTATATTTGTCTTATAGTATGGCAGTCCCTAAAACATTTGTTTTATACGTCCAGGGGGGATTACTTAGGAGGAGTCCCCCCGCCCGGTAATTGTTGCATGATAGGAATATAAGAGGACCTTAATATAGCTACCATTATCCCTTATAGTCCCTACTATTGGGTGGGGGGTCCACCCTAAATCCTAAACCCTAACCCCTAAACCCTAAACCCCTAACCCTCAACCCTAAACCCTAAGGGATTACAGACAGCGGGCCTAGGTGGCTTGGAGCTTCCCCTGGACCAGCGGGATCAGAGGCATGGGCTCGTGGGGGTAAGGGGTTAGAGGCTAAGGTTGAGGGTTTAGGGTTTAGGGGTTTCTGGACTGGGAAGTTAGGGTTCAGGGCTATGTGTTGAGGGTGTACGGGGATTAGATTTATAGGTCGTGGTTTAGGACGTAGGGCTTAGGGTTTAGGGGCCTGTAGAGTAAGGGCCCCCAAGGGGAACTCCTGCAAAAAACACTCCGCTCAACATTAATGCCCCTTCAAGAACATGGTTGGGAGGGGTGTTGTTTTGGTTTTCGGTGAGGGTACATAGGGCCACCTGCGAAAATTGAGTAAGTGCATGTGTATGGGATGTCCAATTTAGGAGACTTTGGGAGACCATGTGTGAAAAGAAAAAGCATGGACGTGGCGGGGAGCGCGGTAGTCTAGCAGGGTTTGGAGTCAACCCTAAACCCTGAACCCTAAACCCTATACCCTAAACCCTATAGGGTGTGGTGTGTCGGGGATTTGGGGCCCTAAGCCCTTAAAGCCGAAACCCTGAACCCATTGGGAAAATTTATGCAAAGTCAATTGGAGGTTTCACAAACGAATGGCTACAGTCTAAACTCCTTTTAGGGGGGGGAGTATATAGCGCGTTGTATAGGGGATTATCATAGGGGCTATTAAGTGGGATACTAGGAGTTTAGACCATGGCTCATCTGTCCAGGCAGAAGGACGTGGGGAACGGAGGTGGCTGGGTTCAACGCTGCAAGCCGGCACTCAAGGCCGGCTTGTGCTTTTTTAGGATTGAGGTGTAGAGTTGGGGGTTTAGGGTTCAGGGTTTAGGGTTGTGGTAAATCAGTGGAGGACGGGATCTCTAGCTGCGGATTTAGGGCATGATGCCTCGCATTCAAGAGGAAGATAGATGGCAAGAAAGTTTAGGATTTAGGGTTTAGCGTTTAGGGTAGATGGATATAGATATCGCCATGAATATCATGCTTATTATCAAGACCGTTGCTCAGGCACGGGTGTGTTTCTTTTTTGGGGGTGTGATCTGAGCGTCTATCACCTCCCGCCGGCCCGAAAGAGTGCAAGGCGTGGGTTTGGTGTTTAGGCTTCAGGGTGTATTCAGGGTGTAGGTTATAGGCTATATGGGCTTGGTGGATGTGACTAGGGGTGCGCTCCTTGGGTTTTGGATCAGATATCAAAGACCATAGCTGTGACAAGCATAATGCCGACAGAATGTTGGAATATTGGGCCCTAAACCCTGAGGGCTTCGTACTTCAAAACCCGTATTCACCGTACACTTTCTGTATGACCCCTAATGCAACCGCCACGTGACTCTGTAACATCCCCGGCCCAAGGTGCACCTTCAGGGTTTAGGGTTTAGGTTTAGGGCTTAGGGTTTGAACCCTAAAGCCTAAACTAGAACTTGGACCCCAAACTTCCTTGCATAAACTTTCACGCAGTGCACAAACACAAACCCTAAAACGATCCCGCAAAATGTCTTTCGAACTCTTCAACCTCAATCCTAATCCCCCGACCCCTAAACCTTAAGCTCTACACACAAAATTGGAACCAATCCTACATGACCTGCAGTCCAAACTCCTTAAAGGGTGGTCATGCAGGGGATTATATAGGGGACCATTATAAGGGAATTAAGGGGCATGCTAGGAGTTTGCACTCGAGCTCACTTGTTTTCTTGTCTATCCCTTGGGGGATGCTCACGATCCCCCAAAATCCTTCGATCTACCGGAACCCCAAACCCTAAACCCTTAACCTTGAGCTGTATACCCCAAAGGCTCAACCTTGAACCCATATGCTAAACCTTAAGCCCTAAAATCCTAAGCCCTAAACCCTAAACCCTAAAATCCTAAACCCTAAACCTTAAAATCCTAAACCTTCAACCACGTGAGAAAAGCTGTGCAGGCCTTGCTTGCGCGGGGGGCAGTGCTAAGTAGCCACTCTCTCCAGCACCCTGGCACCAAATGGGAGTTTCTCAAACTGGCGGGTACCCTGAGAATCAGGGTCCCTGAATCAGGATATATGGAGATTATATAGGGATTATAGGGGAATCCAACTGTCTCAGAAGAGGGGTAACCCAGGGAGGGACTCTAGAGTTTAGGGTTGAGGGGTTCAAGGTCCGGGGTTTTGGGCAAGATATGTGGTGAGGAAATAGGGATTATAGGGGTCCCTTCAGGAAACATGTAGGGTTTGGGGGTGATTTTCGTTTCCAAGCTCCAAAATTGGGGTTTACTTTCTAGCTAGGTAGTACAGTTCGCATGATAAATCATGGCGGGAAGCTTGAACCCCTGTAACAGGGGAAAAGGGTTTGGGGCTAGTGCTTATGTCTAAGCCCTAAATCCCTCAACCCTAAACCCATAAACCTCCTAAACCCTGAGCCCCTAAACTCATAAACCTCCTAAACCCCTAAGGGGTTTATGGTTTAGGTTTGAGGCTTTAGGGTTTTTCTGCTGCATCCTGTGCTCCCGGTTTTAGTCCCTAGAAGCGCTTGACCTGGGGATCTACGTCTCTACACAGGACCTAGTAGACTTTCGGGTTTAGGGTTAATCCTAAGGTCCATAAACAATACTACCTGAGACCCCAAAAGTATGTAGCCTGTTTCTAGGGGTTTGGGGCCATTAGTCGCCCTAAACCCGGAACGCCCAACTCTAAGCCCCCAGAAACCGTAAACCCTGGTTTTCAGCGAGCAGATTTAGCTTTCGGCGTCGTTGATTTTCCGATGCGGCATTGAAGCATTACGGGTTCACAGCACCAGAATCTGACATGCGAGCCGTCTGCCTCAGACGTCCTCGTCCAGACTCAGCGGGTTCGTTTCTGAATGCGAGTCTTATCCTACAGTTGACCAATTACAGGTTTGACTTAAAGAAGCAACTACTTCGAACTTCGAACCCATTAAATGCCAAAGCTGGGACCTCAATCCACATGAGAAGCTCTAAGCACTACGTCACTGCGTGACCCCCTGTAACCATGCCTGCTAAGGCCGAATGCATAAGCCCTAAACCCTGAACAACCATGACTTACTGGTTCTTAATAGGGAATATGGGAATACATGATAATACGGGGCTATGTAGGGATTAAGATATGGGAATACATTATGTGGGGGTTATGTAGGGATTAAATTCCAATACTAAGAAGCAGCAGATGAAAACCAGAGGTCTCGCCTCCTGAAACGTCTGGAGGAGGCCACCCGGCTGGGCTGCGCATCTTGTCCAGATGTCTGCTACCCTCGCCCAAGTCTGGACCCTCAAAGTAGGCAAGATAGTGGCCCAAAACTTGCTACAGCAAAGAGTCAGAAGGCAGTGTTTTACGTGTTTTTTGGAGTTTGGGATGTGTTCTTCAGCGATCCAGCATGGATGCCTACAAAGTGACTGACTTGCTAGGTCCTCTTTGGTGTCGGCCACATTCAACCCTAAATCCCTGAACCTAAACCCTAACCCTTATACCGTATACCCCTATACCCTGAACCCTATACCCTAAACCCAGATCCAAACCCGAAACCTTAACCTAAACCCTAACCCTTAGATCCCTATGCCCTAAACCCAGACCCAAACCCGAAATGCTGGCAAAAGGATGGCACTGCGCGCTGGACAGAACGAGCTTCTTGGTAGCGCTTTTCCGTGCACCTATTCATCGTGGGTTCCCAAAACCCCATATTGGCGTACTACACTTTGATATTTGTTCGGTTCTGGGTTCTTATTACAATACCCTATACCTACAAAGCTTGTACTTTGTTTCTGGTGTGTATTCCAAACTAGGGAAAAGGTTTACGGTTCATGGGTTTAGGATCTAGGGTTAGGTTCCTTTTCGATTGGGGTGGCGGTAATTCGGCTGGCCTCATCAATGTTAATTCAGGGGAATCTAGGGGGTAGTATAGGGGGGTAGCACCGGCATCCACACCGTTTAAGGAGCTGAAACGAAACCACATGAAGATGTGGTTATGGAGATTAGACAAGATATGGCTTCCTTAGAAGTGTAGAGTATTCAAAACATTTCGAAACTATGTTCCCTGTGAGCATCCAGTTTTCGTTGACACAGGAAGCCTGACACAACTTGCGCTAGGACGTCTGAAGTAGAAACCCTAAATCCTAAAGTGTAAGGGTTTGGGATATCTGAGTTAAGTGAAGGGTTCCGCCATCCTTGGAGGGTTCATGTAGCTATATACTGTATACTTGGGCCCTCAGGTCCTAAAGTACTTGAATGGGAACCCCTTTGAGCGCTGAGTATATACTACATAGCTACATGGACTCTCGGCACTTGCTTCACACTTGGTTCGTTGTTCCTGGCAAGTTGTTCGGAAGCGTTCTGAAAGTTTCGGTCGGCTGTCAGGAGGGTTACTATAGAACCTTCACATCAGCGCACCGTGCATTTTTGGATTGTCTTCGGCTTCCTTCAGGCTACACTGTTGATCTGCGGAGTGCCATTTTTATCGGCACTTGCAGCATACTGGACAGTAGTTGTTCCCCATTCCCCCGATTGAAAGCCAATACACGAAGTTGCATTTTGACAAGCAAGCATCCGGAAGACAACTGTGAGCAGCGGTTGTGTTGTTTTCTGTCTGTGTTTGCAATGTTTTGCTGCGTATTGGAAACAGGTGAGGGTGGGGAAGGATACTGACGTTTCCCGGTATTGCAGATGCTTTTGCTGCAGCTGGATTAGATTGAGCAGCTTCAAACATGCAGCCTTTAGATGACCGCGTGCGGATTTCGCAAGACAATACTGCGCATGCTGTAGACCAGACATTGAAGTTAGTGGACCTTCCCTGAAATGCGTTTTACGATTGTCTGCGATTGAAGGTCCGGCAGAAGGGGCCGGTTTAGGGTTTAGGATTTAGGGTTTAGGGAGATGATGGTTGCCCCACAAATTTCCGAGGTTTCACGGCAGGAAAGGGGACTCGCACAAATAAGGTTTGCCCGAAGCTGTTGGAATGTCAGGGTCATAAGAAGATATAACTCCTATACAAACCCTATATAACACATTATAGTAGTTGCCATTATCTTTTCCATTATCCCTATATAACCGGGAACCCTACCAGCAGGATTGGGATCATGTTGGGGTTATATTTGCTCCCCTTAAGCCTAAACCCTCAGTAGATAGAATATAGGGGTTATAATGGGATAATAGAAAAGAAAATGGAGACTACTACTTAGGGTTTAGGCTCATATTTGCTTATGCAAAAGCTTCACTGTAGCACGCAGGCCCTTCCCTGCCATGAGCTACTGGAAGATTTGTGGGTAGCCAAGTGAGCCTCGCACATAGTGCGAGGGAGCACTGCGCCGCCATGGCGAGATCAAACTCACATCTCACAAATTTCGGAATGCTGTACTTTGAGGTGGTTTCTTCCAACATCTCTCCTATATAACCCTATATGGTATAGTAGTTTCCATTTTATCTTCCATTATCCTTAATATAACCCCACTGCTTGCTACTGCATGTCGAATTTGGCCGAAAAGCTTCTCTACTTAAAGCCATTTTAGGGTTTAGGGTTTAGGGGAGCCTGACATGCTGCGCTTGCAGCTGCTTCCTGAATTCTGCACCTGGACAAACCCAAACCACCTGAAAAATGAACTCCTGGCACTTTAGACCCTTTGCCACGATACCCTTTTTGAAAATGTGATACCCTTGGCAGTGCAATCCTACAGTGTGGAAAACGCACTCTTTTCAAAACATGGTTGTCAATTCTAGGGGGCGCGGTAGTGGCGGTGGTCGTACAAGGCACTGGCGGTGGCAGTGGCGGTCTTCTTCTGCTTTGCCTACTGCTCATTCTGCGTTTATATTCACAACGACCACAATGACGGCAACGGGGCCGGCATAGACTGCGTATGTTCCATGATTATTGCGATGGGAACGAATCCGACAACAATTTCTTTTGAAAAATCGGAGTCTTTAGAAACCAAATGCTGGTGGCTCCCCCCCCTGATCGGTGGTTGCATGATATCCCGCCTCAGCTCAGATGCTGGTTCACCAATCTGTCCAGCTCATGATTCATGGGGATGCGTGACTGAAATCATAATGTTCACGGGCCAGTAGGTCCCCATTCGTTTACTGTTTGAGGGTATAGACGGCGGGACATCTTGAATGCGTAGTACCAAACCCAAAGAACAGTGGCATGACCTGTGGAGAAGTCTCGCGCAAGCAAGGTCGCGCGCCCGGTCATAGATGTTAACTTGGCCCGAATGGGATATGCTCCTGCATTTGTATTTTTCAGATGTCAGCCCACGCGCGCCAGAAGGACCCAGACAGTCGCCCAGGCTTTTGCGCGCCAAGCTAGGACTTTCGAACAGTTTGCATGTCCTCTTCAGGCCGATACCTGAGCTATAGCATGCTTATTTCGAATCAGCTAGATGCTTGATCTGAAAAATGCACACGAAATGGAGCCCTTGCGTTGACGATGAGTCAGCACTTGATAGGTTTGTTGTCCATGGTGGGATATGTTCTACCATGTCCACACGCTCTGTCTCTTGCGTTGGCTCGCCAGCTGTGGTACGTGGTTCAATGTGCGCCCAGATGTGGCTTCAAAACGTCACCTTATTCACATGTCCTGCGTCTTGACAACTCACAAAGCAATTCGTTGACTGGGTATCGCTTGCGAGGCCTGCTAATCCGCAGTAAGACCCTGGGTATTTGGTTTAGTAGCAGTTGATCGTAGTGCGTAGTAGTAGCCGTATTGATGTAGAAATAGTTTCTAATAGGATCCAGTCCAGTGTGTTGCTCAGACGCCCTTGACAACGTCGGCATCGCAGGAATGGTCTTATCTCCCAATTCCCAACCCAAGGTCAAACAGTTTCTTGGACCATTTGAGGTAACCTGAGGCCCAAGGCTTTCATCTTCATGGAAGACATCAGGTTATCCCCTTGTTTCCCAACCCCTGTACGTCCGTGTCAGGACTTGAACAGCAGAATGCTTGCAGCAAGTCGTGGTTTCCATTTAGATTTAGAGTAATGCGCCAACATTCCTGGTATTGGATTTTCGAAAAACTATGGGTCATTCAGAGCGGGAAACAATTGCCCGACCCTAAACCCTCAACCCTACCAGGTTGCTTTTCTCTGGTTGTTTGAGGAATATTCCTATACAGCCCGTACCAGACCTCGGAGGGTAGGCAGGGAGGAAGCCTTGGAATACGGATACGTAGGGTTGAGGGCTTGGGTGTTGATTCCTTTCTTCTGGCATTGTAGTCAGGATGCTGTTTGGGGTCGTGGTACATAGTTGGACTCTAATACTCAACTAAACCAGAAGCCCTAAACCTTAAACCGCGGCATCTCCGCACAAGGGTTCCGACATGCATGGCAAAACCACGGATCGCAGTACAAGTCAGTGCAAGCGGAGCGCATCGCTACTCGCAACAGTAGTGGCGACGATGTCATTAACATTTTGTAGAGGCATTATAAGACGTACTAAAGTTCATAAGTGTCAGGTAGTTATCCCCAAGCCAAAAACTCTTCCCCAACCCTAAGGATCCAAGTGCCCAATAATCAAGTACTTACCCAAAACAAACCCTGTACTATAATATACTACAATTACTATTACCCAAATCCCAAGTACCTAATTATTGTGTACTTGAACCCTTTGCGTAAGTCCTTAATCCCAAAACCCCAGATCCCGTTGTCCAGGAGGTGGACCCTCAGTGCCAACATCTCACCCGCAGATCTCAAATACATAGGGGGGTTCCCCAAATTAGGGGTACCCTTTTTGGAGTCCCCATAATAAGGACTATAGTATTTTGAGGTCTGTATTGGGGTTCCCTTTTTTGGGAAACAACCATAGCTGTAAATCTCCCAGTAACCAACTGGTGTACGTACACTCAGGGTTTAGTGGAGGCATCACAGTACCTCAGCTAAGCCCTAGTATTTGCGTAAATGACTACCGATATCTTCCTGATAACCCCCACATAGACATTGCCACGTTCTGGAGGCCCTTGGGCTACAATCCCTAAACCCTAAACCGTAAACCCTAAACCCCTGATAAACCCTAAGCAACGCTTGTAGAAGCCCCGCGTCCATTTCATGTTCCACGTCCGGTGCCATTTGATTCTCCAGCATTTCTCCTGACATAGGCCCCTGAACCGTATATCCCCCTACTTAACCCCTTATATCCGCCTCCCTAAGCCTTAAACACTAGATATTTACATTTCTAAACCCCGAACCCCAAATCCTAAACCCTAATCCCTAAAGCCTGATCCCTAAACCCTAATCCCTAAATCCAAAACCCGAAAGCCTAAACCCTAAACCCAGGTCTTGGAGGGCATGCAGCGAGAGCGCCCCGATCTACCAGATATGGTCCTGACTCGCATTGCCGAGCTTCTCGGTGGATTAGGGTTTAGGGTTTAGGGTTTAGGGTTCCAACTGCTAAGACGCAACATTTTAGGATTTAGTGTTTAAGGTTTAAGGTTAAAGAGTCAGGGATGAGGGTTAGGGCTTAGGATTTGGGGTTGGTGATTTGAGGGCATATGGCTTAAGAACTTAAATTTCAAGTTTAGGAGTTATATGCCCATACTTGGTTGGGAATGAAGGATTGGGCTACGGGGATTATTGTGCGGATTGAGTAGCTAGGTAGTCGCGGGACCTGTTTCGCCATTCCCGACCAAGCACAGGTACGCTTGCAGCCTCTGAAACCCAGCCCCAACCCCTTGACCCTAAGCTTTGTAGGTCGTATTCCACGGCTGATGGGAATTCTCCGGGCATATTGTCGACATCATGTGGTTTATTGGCAAAACCCAGGCTTGCAACGGGTGGGTTCCGGAACAAACCCTTCCGCAACCACCACCGAATGCCAAACACTGAGGGAAAAATGCTTAGTCCATTTAAGTTTGCCGTAGGTGGGGTGTTTCTCACTGCCACAGCGTTTACAAATAGGACCTACATCGGGCTATTTGGAGCCTTAGGTTTTTGGTCCATTTCCAAGGGGGCTGCGGAACCTGGCTATTGTCTGTTTTGCAAAGAACTCCTTGCGAGACATCAGAATGTTTAGATTATAGGGGTAGTATAGCGGTTTATTTAGGGCTAATGTAGGGAAAACGGAAAAGAAAATGGAAACTACTACATTATATAGGAGTAGTATTAGGGTCCTTGAGCCCCAAACCCTAAACCCTAAACCCCTAAACCCCTAAACCCTAAACCCCTAAACCCCTAAACCCTAAACCCCTAAACCCTAAACCCCTAAACTCTAAACCCCTAAACCCTAAATTTTAGGGTTGTATAAGGGCCCCACACCGGCTGGAGTCTGGCCACAGACGAAGTAATCGCCCATCCCCGGAAATCGCAACCTAGACCACAAGAATACTGTAAGGGGATTCGGGTTTAGGGTTTAGGGGTTATAGGGGCTATCTGGGTTTCAGGGTTTAGGATTTATAGGGTTTATAAGGATAATTTCCAATATAGTGGTCCTAGATTTCTTGTATAATACATAGGGCACCTCCAACAGACATCAACATAATGCTGGTCGCGGTAGTTGTCTAACACTCATACGGAACGCGGACAAGTCGAAGCTTGCAGGGGTTTCATATGGGTGTTTCTTCAGAGGGTTGTTTTGTTTGTTTAACCCGTAAGGGGGCCACAGAATCTCCATCAAGTAACCACTTGTCCCAGGGGTCCCGAAGCGTCCCCTTTTTCTGGGGAATCCCCATACACTGTAATCTCTGAACCCTAATAATGCCTGTCCACCCGCGAACCTGAAGCGTCCAATCCTAGACGCTCTGAACCGTACACCCGCCTAATGCCCCAATATTCCCTGCAAAGAGAGATGTCGCACAAGTGTCAGCTGCAGGCACGAGCCGCTTATATGCAGTCGATAATTCCCAGTAAC
The DNA here is from genome assembly GCA_905231905.1 of Symbiodinium pilosum. Lineage (NCBI taxonomy): Eukaryota > Dinophyceae > Suessiales > Symbiodiniaceae > Symbiodinium > Symbiodinium pilosum. Next base: position 52,761 of record CAJNIZ010018891.1, read on the forward strand.
CCCTATACACCCCCTTCATCCTTCAAAAGGGACCTATATACCTCTAGAAATCCCTCTAGAGGGGCCCTGCATACCCCTACATATCCCTTGATACCATCTATATACTCTTTATCTAAGCTCCCAAGTGAACCCTACACCCTACACCCCAAGGTCTAAACCGTGAGAACGCTAAATGAAAAGGATTTTTTAGAGGGTGAGGTGATACCAAACACATGTAGTGATGTAAGAAGCTTTGCAAGCTTCCAGCTCTAGCTCGTGAACCCTAAGCCCGAAACCCAAAACCCTAAACCCTAAACCCAGAACCCTCAATCCAAGCCCTAAAATCCTAAACCCTAAAACCTGAACCCAAAACCCTAAGGTTTGCCGGGAGCGCCTCGTCTGATAGGGGTATCACCTGCCCTTGCGCTGAGAACTGACAAAAGAAGAGGGTGTGGACGTTTAAGATTCAGGGTTTAGGACTTAGTTGTTTTTTTTTACAGGCTTTTTATGGTGTTTAATGTTTTTAGGGTTTAGGGTTTTAGAATCTGGGGTTTAGGGGTCAGGATTGAGGTTTTAGGATTTAGGGTTTGGGATGTAGTATAGTTGTGCGTGAGTGTATCTATGCAGTAGGATTCCTTTTGAATGTTGGTCAGGGTACAGTTCTGCTGTCTATTGTTGGCGTCCTCTTTGGGGAACCAGGGTTTAAAATGGTTAGGATGCCTTTTTGGGATTTGATTACTTATACAATGAGGATTCTAAGCGGGACGTCTATTCCTGGAAATAATGTACCCTAACCCGGAAGCCTAAACCCTAAACCTGAAAGCCTAAACCTCAAATCCTAAACCCTGAACCTTAAAGCCCAAACCCTAAACCCAAAAGCCTAAACCCTGAAGCCTGAACCCCTAAAGCCTAAACCCTAAGGCCCAAACCCCTAAAGCCTTAACCCTAAACTCTAAAGCCTGAGCCCTAAACCCAGGGTTGTGGGCTTGAATCTCTTCCCACGAATCATCAAACCCCAATCCTCCCCAACATCCAGTACATTCTTATGCTGATCTTGCGCATGAGGCGGTTTGGGCTCGTAAATTCAAGCCATACCTACATCGGGTCTGAAGAAATGTTTCCATGCGCCTAAACCCTAAACCTTTCTGTGGACTCTGCTTTGGGATATTTTTGGCGAGGGCTTCATTGCTTCAGGGTGCACAAGGGCGACCCCGATCGAGCATCTGCTCTTACGCGTGGAGCTTCAGCGCAGGCTTTTGCTCGACTCATGCAGTATATTGGGGTTGTATAGGAATAATGGAAAAGGAAATGGAAACTACTATAGTGCAGGGGTAATATTGAGATAATGGAAGCGAAAATGGGCACTACTATTTAGGGGTTTCATTGCGCTACAGCCCTTGGAGGCCGCCTCACTTTCAGGTTTTTGGGCGTCGGTTTTCCTCATAATGAGGTACTTGGGATTTGGGTAATAGTAATTATAGTACAGGTCTTGGGGTAAGTATATGATGATTAGGTACTTGGACTCTTATAGATAGGGTTCATCGCTTCAGTAAGTTCCAGGTTAAACTGCGGTGTAGGGCCAAGGGTTTCGGCTTTCGGGCTCTTAGCACGGGTCCAGCCCTATGAGGCAGCAAGATCCAGCCACGCAGGACGTATGCGCTGAAGCCATTTGGGCCTAACACAAGTGGAAGACCATGCCCATGTACCTAGACCCCTCAAACACTCAAAATCGCACCCTTTTACTCCTAAATAACGGGTGTGTATACATATATATATATATACACAGACTATTATTCTTCTGATTCTTCTGGGTATTCTGGAGATCCATGTAGACTGATACAAGTGACCCATGCTAAGCGTTGAGCCACGAACCTGATATTTAGTAGGATACCAACGGGAATATCAAACACTACAGGGGCTGGGGGTTGTAACCCTATATACCCCTGTATAATTTCATCTGTGGTATTTCATATAAGGGTCAAACCCTAAACCCTAAACCTATAATATAGTCCTATAATATCCCTATATAACCCCTATATAATGGTATAAACCCTTTTAAGGGCTGGGGACTACATTGCTAGTCCTTGCCCGGAACCATGGCTGCTGGCCAGCTGACGAGCTGGCGAACAGCTGAGGCTGCGGTTTAGGGTTCATACGCTTTGGGTTTAGGGTTTAGGGTTTAGAGTTTAGGCTTTGGGTTTAGGGTTTAGGCTTTGGGTTTAGGGTTTAGGGTTTAGGTTGCAGGGTTTCAAGGGTGTGTAGGATCAAAAGGGATAGGCTTCCCCCAGAGGGTCCCAATACACAATAATTGAGTACTTGGGATTTGGGTAATCGTAATTATGGTACAGGTCTTGGGGTAAGTATGGGGGGATAGGGTACTTGGACTCTCAGGCTTTACAAGGTTTCAAGGGTGTGTAGGATCTATAGGGTTTAATAGGATTCAGGCGTAGGACTTCAGAGTCACTTCTAGGGCCTCGAGCTTGGGCTTGGTAAAGAAGCTGCTGATTAACTACCTTCCCCCAAACAGATGTTTGCTGTTTAGGATTTTGGGTTGAGGGGTTTGGGTTTAGGGTTTTGGGTTTTGAGTTTAGGGTTTTGGGTTTGGGGGTGGTGCCCCATAATTCGCAGCCCACTCTCACAGGGGCTAGCAGCATTTGTAGATCCGCTTTGGGTTCCATGTAAGGATAGGGAATTCTCATAGTCCTAGGAATGACAAGAACATTCAGGATCCCACTGATAGCATGTTTGCCTCGTGCGAGGCCAAGCCACAGTAATGTGTAAGGCGTAGGGTTTGGGGTTTAGGATTTAGGGTTCGGGGGTTAGGGTTTAAGGTTTGGGCGGGATGACTTGAACCAGGGGGCTGTAGAAGCTCACCAGGGCTGGGGTTTGATGTTCGAAATACATGTCTGGTGTGGAGACCTCAAGCCAAACTTCACCTACCCCCAAATCCCTAAAACCCGACAACCTCCACCTCACACAATAGTATATAGGTAGTCATGGGGAACTAGATTTCGATGGCGCAGCCAAGTTTTCATGGAACAACACATGAAACTTCAGACGGAAACACGGCGTCTACACGACTTTTTCTCACCTTCCATCATCTCTGAAAGGCGTATCTGGACCCTGGATGTCTTCCCCTTTTGGGGTTCTGTCTTATATAATACTTCTGTAGGGTATATCCCAAAAAGTAGGACTTCCAGGGTCCAGGTAGGCTTTGGGAGTTAGGATTTTGGGCTAAGGCTCTGGGCCTTGGGGATTAGGGTTCGCAGCTTGGGGCTGAGGTGCGAGTGTTTACGGGCACCACGTCAGACCCCTAAGGGAAGTACATTGGAAGGTCCATAGCCCTAAAGGGCATAGGGCTTAGGGTTAATATCAGGTGTTAGAGTTTAGGGCTTAGGGGACCCTAAAGCAAACTCCTGACCTAGAGCCTTGCATGCCAGGATCAACTCGAAGCCTCAACTTCGAAATCTCGAAAACTCCAAATTTGGAAGAAATCCCACAGATCCTATGTTGCAAACCTCAGGTCTTAAAGTTAAGTTTAGGGTTTTTAGGCTTTACGGTTTTTTGGGTTTAGGGGTTTTAGGGTTTAGGGCCTTACAGCCCTTCCCCTGTATAGAACCCAATGGCATCCTCAACCCTAGATCCTGAAACCCCTGACAACACCCAAAACTCTCAACCCTAAACCCTAATTAAACCCCAAATCCGAAACCCCCAAAAAGCAGAAGTCTCTCCAAACCCTACAACTTTGTTGCCCCTTTGAATGTTGATCTTGGTTCCCCGCACGGTCGCGCCTGAGCAATTCAATGAGTGGACCTTGTCCGCCCTGCATGGCTGCATGTTGGCATGCCTTGTGGCACAGGCTCTCGAGCTAGAGACCGCCCAAGTTCAAAGAAACTGCGTGATGCGGGTGCGCCTCAGCCGCGGCCGCTGCTCAGCTTTGCACCCTTTGGGTCTTCCTGGACTCACGACGCATGAGCAACATCGCGTTTCACTTGCCAATGAAGTATACATCACCATTGTACATGTTTTGCATTGTCCATTCCAACACAACTGCATCGTATCATTAGCGAATCCTTCACGCAGTTTAATATGGTCTGTGCTGGCCACTCTAGCTGTGCAATTTGCACGCGAACATGAGGTGCCTGCCTAAGCCTACACATTCTTAAGCCCTAAACAGCTTTAACCTAGGCCCTTTAAACCCCGAACCTAACCCCCTAAACCCCAAATCCCTAATCCCCCAACCCCTAAGCCCCTGAATCCCTAAACCCGTAAATCCCTAATCCCCCAACCCCTAAACCCCTGAATCCCTAAACCCCTAATCCCTAAGTCCCAACACCCTAAATCCCTAAGCCCTAAGCTCAAAGTCCCTACACCCTATACCCCCTTAACCCTAAACCCCTAAATCGCCCTAAATCCCTAAATCCTTAGTACCAGGCCATGAGCCAGGGCGCCAAGAGGCAGAGACAGCTACGACGTGCTGGCTTCCAGGCAGGCTGACAAATTGCCCATAGGGGTTTGGGGTAGGGTTTCTAGGGTTCAGGGATTTGGGGGTTTATGGGGTTCAGGGCTTCGGGATTTAGAATTTAGGGTTATAAGTTATAAGGGTTTAGGGCCGCAAAAGCAGGTAGCAAAAGTAGGTAAGATCATGGCCTAAAACCTGTAGCAAGTGGCCAGAAAGATTTTTGAGGGTTGAGGTAGGGGCTTTAGGGTCTATAGTGTTCAGGGTGTTGAGGTTTCAGGCTTTATGGACTCAAGGGTTGCATATATAGGTTCCTGGTGTCCAGGCTTGAGCTCCAGAGTTTTTCAAAGCTTGGGCGGTTCTTAGGGCTAAGGCTTGGCTTAGCCCTTAGGATCGCTTCGAACATGTCCCTGAGGGTCCCGAGGCCCAAATAATAGGCGTTTTAGGGACCAAATACTATACAAATATTATAATATCAATGGTATTTGGGTGCTACAACCATATTATTTGGGTCCTTGGACCCTTAGGGTGTTTAAGTAGATAGACACTGTTTGCGGACTTCGGGGTGCTTACAGAATCAGATCACAGCCTTATCACAACTTGGGGGATCTTCCTGTAACCCAGGATGATTACATTTCCAGTTGTAGGGCAGAAAAAGTTAAAGCTCTAGTCTTTGGGTTGGGGGGGAAGGAATGTTGAGAGGTTCGGCTTGGGTAGATGCTAGGGTTTAGAGTAAAGGGTGTTAGATGTCTACTTAAAGTGTTGTCAGCCGTGTTCTCAACAGTATTATGATGGACAGTCTCTTTGGAGTAGACAACTGGTGAGTATGTAGGGTTCAGGAACGTCTGAGAACCCCCGGAAGTTGTAGTTTTATAGAGATCCCATGGGGCTCAAAAGTTTTCATTTCCTCCATGCGCAGCAAGCGCGCCCCACCAATCCGTACACCCCAACCCTTTCGGCAATCCAGAGAGTGTCCGCGTAGACGGAAAAGAACAACAGAAACACAATGAAGATATTACAGTAGTTTCCATTTAATTTTCCATTATTCCTATATAACCCCAATATAGCCCTAATATTACCCCCCCATTATATAATAAAAGAAAACAAACGATTAAGCCCTTCTGCAGTATGTTCGATGGCCCAAGTGAGCTCAAAGGCCGGACGACACGCCCTAAACCCCTCAACCCTAATTCCCTTAAACCCCTAAACACCTAAACCTTAAATCCCTAAACCCATAACCCCTAAATGCCTAAACCCCTAAACCCTAAACCCTGAATCCCTAAACCTCTGGATCCCTGAAGCCTAAACCCTTAAGTGAGCCAAGACCCTCTCAACCCTAAGCCTCAATGCGCTGAGCACAAACTGGCACGTCCGCAGCAGCAAGCACTCAGCACCTTCAGTTTTCAAAGCCAGCGTTTGGGGTTTCGGTTAGGGTTTAGGGTGTAGGGTCTAGTGCCTAAACCAGGCGTTTTCCCCTCTTCCCTTCCACCTCCTATACGTATCCCGGATCTAAACCGTCAACTCCTGAATGGTAAGGCGTTCTTTGATGCCTCGCCGGGCCGCTTGCTTATGGTCTGTGTGTTTTTGGGAGCCTTTTGTTTCAGGGTTTGGGGGATTATGGCAAAAACCCCGCAACAGCTTTTACCCCTAAATAATGTGTTTTAACTTTTTGGTAGTGGGCATATGGGAAGTCCAGGTACATATAGGCGTATTTCGAAGCTTTGGTGGATTCGGCGGTTTGGGATGCCAGGCTCCGTGATTTCTGATAAACCCTCGACCCACGAACAGGCTCTTTGCACAAAAGCTCGGCAGCGAGCAATGCATGGGGGAGTGAACGGCTTTCTTTTCCAAGTGACAGCGGTAAGCAACTACACGTCTGCGAAGGATATGCTTGTGACTAGGCTAACGTTGTAATAACTGCATTGTCATGGCCCTGAACCTGCAAGTGGAGACTAACACCCCATGCAGCCTAGCTCCTCCCTGATCACTTAGGCTGCTCTCCAATGAACTAGGACAAAGAGATAGCAACAGTGGAGCCAGGCATTTTTAGCTACTTCACAGGTTCTTCTACATGCGCATTCGCCCGGCACAGGCCTTGACTCTATCCGACCAAGCAAAAAGCAAAACAACAAACAAAAAACGCTTTGTGGACTGCCAGTCTTCCAAAGTTTTCGCGAACTGCCTCTTATTCAAACTGGGCTTGTATGAATCTCAAAAAATTTTCAAAAAGCAATTTATTATATATGTATATATGTTGTACTGTATTGTATTCTACTATATCATATTATAGCATGTGCTAGCAGCATCATCCTTATCAAAGGCTGCCCCAAAGGGGCTACTGCGTACTGAAAACCAAATTTGGGCCTCTGTAATAAGGGAAGCCCCGAACCCGAAGCCCGAAAGCCCTGAACTCCTCACCCCCCAGAACCCTACACCACTAGGGTTTAGGTTTTAGGCTTAGATCCCTAAACTCCCAAACCCCGAGACCCCTCACCTTGACCCCTGAAATCCTTACACCCCCAAACCTATAGATCCCAAACCCCCGCAGCATTATGCCCAGCAGTAGGCTCGGACCTCACCTCCGTTGGATCTGTCACTGGTCCTTGTGCGGAGGCTGCTACTTTGCAGACAGGGGGTTGGACAACTTCTGGATCTAGGGTGTAGGGCTTATGGCGGTTTAGGATTTTGGGTTTAAAGCTTTTTCGTGTTTTGGGTCTAGGTTTTAGGAGTATCAGGGTTTTTGTTTTAAGGCTTTTTAGGGCTTAGGGTGTAATGCTCACTCGGGTTTTGGGTTTAAGGAGTAAGTTCTAGGGTCAAGCGCGTAGTTGTTATTATGAATGTGACCAAGAATGGCTTGAATTCAGGATTGTGAATAGTGAGTTGTTCAGTGTGGGGCTTCTTGAAACAGGGGCTAATTAGGGAATCTGAAAATTTAGGAGGAAGTCACGTGGGTCCTAAGTCGAGTTCGTTCATACAAGGATTAACCCTACACCCTGAACGCTGAGCCTTGCTGCCCTCGTGCTGCCTCCCGAGATTCGAAGGTTTTAGGAGCAGGACCGCGGGTGGAGTGGCTGTGAAGGATTATGAAGGGCCCTTAGAAGTTTAAGGGGAGTTGGACCTTCGAGTTGTTGAGGAGAGAGCTTAAAGGTTTTGAGCGCCTCCGCATTTCTTTGGTGCAGCATAGACTTCCCCAGTTCCACCAAGACATGATCATAGGTGGGATGGCCGCTCCTAAGCCCTAAACCTTAAACCCTAAACCCTCAACCCCCTCAAGCCCATGTAAGCTTACCATTATTCAGGGTACCCAAAGTACCTTAATCTCAACTTCAAAACCAAAATGACCCCCCCAAACTCTAAGTGATGGCAACAAACCCTAAACCCTACACCCTAAACCCTGAAACCCCCCTATCTTTAGGGTGTAGGGTAAGCAGTGGGCTTTATGGATCCGGGACTCCGGCTTGAGCCCCAGAGTCGGGGGTATCGAAATAACCTCGTGTAGGTCCCAGAACCCCAAAAGTATGTGGAATAAATGCCTTGCGGGCGTTGTTTAGATGTGTTGGGCTATTATTTTGCCTGCTTTACGGGTTCAGGTATTATTCATAGACTTTAGGGCCCCAACGTCGGGATTTTGTAGAGTTAGATTACTGGGGTTAGGGCTTAGGAATCTCGACCCTCCAGTGTACGCTAATCTAGGCTTAGAAGTATGGGCCCGTAATATGGGCCCTTAGGCTTTTTAGGGGATTCCAGGGACGCTCAAGTCAAGGGTATGTATGGCATATAGGGTATGTAGTAGGTATATAAGGATCCCGGGGTTAACTAAGGGCACATGGCTTCAACGTTAGAACTAAACCCTCAACCGATAAAAGCCTTAGCCGTGGACCCTCAAGCTGTAGGTAGAAAACTTCTCGAGCCTCATCATGGTTACTGTTACCCTTACAGTTTGTAATATATAGCTACCTTGCCCAAACCCCGAAGCCTTGTATACTTTCCTCCATGTTCTTCCACTACAGCTCTATGTACCCTACTGTACCTCTAGCCCTAAACCCTGACCCTAAACCTTAAACCTTAAACCTTAAACCCAACCCTAAACCTCGTCTTTCTTCACCTGTGCAGGAAATGCCCATGAAGAGTCGAAGCAATCAGGTGCCTTCTGGTGGTTGACTATCCAAAGCTCTTGGGTTTTGTGGGGTTTGTGGGTCATGGTTCGGGGAGATATGGGGCTACGGGAGAATATGGGCATCTCCATGAAGGATTCAACAGGCGATGTTGAAAAACATCTTGCTGAGTGGAGTTTGGGTTTGGCAGTTTTTTTCCATTCTGGATGAATTCTAGAGTCGAGGAGATTGCCTCGGGCTCAAAAACTTGAGTAGCAAAACCATGCTAGCGACGTCCTGAGAAACATCTGAAGGAAGGAAGCCCTAAACCCCAAACTTGCACTTGCGCGGCAGTCTCCACTTTGCGTAAAGAGCCCCAAGGGTCCAAGTACCCATATACTAGGATTTTAGATCCCAATACCGTAGCTGGAATGGTATTTGGCAGCTGACCGTACTGTTTGGTTATTTGAACCCTCAGGGGGCAAAATGGTTCATGTGATGGCAGGGAGTTTTCGCACGGATGAGCTTACCTGAATCAAAGCTTCTTTTCAGTGAGAACTACAACCTGGATCCCAACAGTAAGAGAGCAACAGCCTTTTGATACGGGTTAGGGTTTACGGTTTAGGTTTACGTTGAGGAGGGGCTTGGGTCATTAAGGTACCCACATTTGGGGTCTGGGTATGGCAGAAGGATCTCACAAGCCCTCTTTTTGTTGGAAATCTTGCCTCGACGTTTGCAAGCCCATCTCTTCACGGTTTGGGTTGGAGAGTTTAGGGTTCAGGGTTCAGGGTTCAGGATAGGGATCCGAGTGTCCGCCCGCAGCCCTTACATTGGAAAGGGTGTGTGGACTTTGGTTACTGCATGCGTGGAAATTCATGGCTGACTGTAAGTGAGGTCGGTCTCCAACCAAAAAGAAACAGTGTGTAACTCTAGTGATCTGACGAATAGACGCACTCAAAGCGAATGAGCCTCCAAGTCTGGAACCCTAAACCCCAAACTCCAAGCTTTCAACTAGACTAGACCCATAACCTTAAACCTTAAAGCCTAAACCCCAAACCCTTAACCCCAGGTACTTGACCTCTTAAGGCTACGAAGCTCAGACTTCTCCACATTTTTTCATAGGTGTAAGTAAGTTCCCTGGGATGCCAAGCATGGAAGCCCTATGAGAATCTGTGGCTTTTGTTTAGAACTTCTTGTTGAAGGAGCCCCCCAGAGTTTCTTAGACGGGTTGTTCCTATCTTGGGGGCCTTGTAAACACTATACAACTCAAAAACCTTCTGACCCCAAACCCTAAACCCTTAACCGTCTATGCTCAGCCCCAAGCCCTAGGCCTTAAACCTCACGCCGTCAATCCTCAAACCTAAGACCTAAAGCCTGAGCCCTAAACTCTAAACCTTAAATCCTAAGCCCTTAATCTGTGAGGCCTCTTCCTTCTTGGGCCTGGAGGTTGTTGAGGATGCGCTATCCCCGGCAGGGTTCCGGGCATAGATCTTGGGGTAGGGTTTAGGGTTTATAGGGTACGTAGGGTTTAGAGTTTTAGGGTTTATAGGGTGTATGGGGCTTATAGGGTTGAGGTTGAGGGTTCAGGGTTTAGTGTTCAGGTTTTAGGGCCGGCGTAGATCTTGGGGTTTCCTAAGCTTTCAAGGGTCCTTTTTCTGAGTCCCTACGGACGGTACTATCAGTCTTACTATTACTTTTGCGGTTGAGAGGTCGGAGACAGCATTTTGGGGTATGTAACGGGGCACCAATTTCCCTGAAAGGTACCCATTTGAGGCTTTTTACCTCGAAAAGGACGCTGATGCTTTTGACGAAGAACCTTCAAACGGTTCTAGAATCTAGAGCAAAGCCTTCTGCCTGTCTATGCTAGTTGAAACTTAATTTGGCAGCCTTTTCGGAATAGGGTTACCCTTCGGAACACTACTGAGATGTTTCCGGAAAGGAAATGATGTTTTTGGGGCGGCTCCTGGCCACGATTACGATTCTGCATGGAACATTTGAGACGCCTCCATTTCTGAAGATCCTGAATGACACGAGGGTTTCCATGGATAAGGGGACCAAATATACAACCCAATCGGGAAGCCCTTACACCCTAAAGCCTAAGCCCCTAAACCCCTAAAATGGCATCCGTAGTTTTCTGCAATCCGCCACAAAATTTGGAGGGTAGGTCCTGTCTCTGTTGAGTGGAAGCCGAGGTATCTCGACTGACCTCCCCCAAACCAACAGATTGTTGATATTCAAAATCTTGCATGGTCTTATACTATACCACCATAATTCCCAAAGCATAATACACTCACGGTCATGCAGGATTTTAAGTATCCACCGTAGAAACCCATACAGCCTGCTTTTTGAAAGGAGAGTAGGCTACACAAGCCCATTTTCAGCTTCCATGCTACCTAGATTGCCGGTAGATGCATTTGGGGGGGGTGGGTTGAAGGCTGTTCTTCTGGGTATTTGGAAGGTCTAGGAAGCCCCAATCGTCAATCTAGATACCCCGGACATACTGAACTTGTGGGTTCAGAAAGCACATTGCAACTTCACAGGAAACCACGACAGCAACTGACCGTCACAGCACACGCCGTGGTTGAATGATGGGCATGGACTGGTATTGGTTGCTGTAGATGAAATTTGGAGGGTTTTGGAAGATGTTGGAAAACTTAACTTGCAGCTCACAAGCCTGGGCAGACTGCAACAACACTTCAAGCTTAAGGGAGATCATGAAGGACCTGGCGCTGACGGTCCAAATATTATGCGGGCGATGAATATTGTAGTACGAAGTACTTGGGGAAGTCGATGGTTATCAGACACTTGGACCCGGGGGATATATAGTCAGCCGCAAGTAGATAGATTACAGGGTATATGAGCTTCTGTCAATATTTGGGAATCACGCCTCTGGCGGCGTTTCCTGCGCCCCGAGAGGAATCTATATCTATAGTATTCCCTAAAATGAATCAGTGTCACTAATTGTATGGGAAATATTGACTGTAGCTCATAAAGCGATCATATTGTGGTTCTATGCCCTATCCGCATCTGTGACCTCCTACAGCTGTGTCCTAAAGAGACCCGACTGCTGCGCAGGCCCAGAGTTTCAGTGTCCATGATAAAGCCACGAGCGAAAGCAGTAAGGTGCCAAAAGCGGCCTTGCGAACTTCCTTTACAATGCCTGTTTCCCAGTGGCTGTTTATGAAGATGATGTTCGTGCCGTCGGGTTGTTGCAGCAGCCTACATTTACCCATCAGCAACAGCACAAGGCTACGGTAGGACCAACTTGGCTTAGATTCATCCTTGCTGCGTTGTACGGTGCTTTTGTTCTTTCAGTCTTCGATGTTTGCGGGCACAAATACTGACTCGGGCATTCTGCGGTCCTTTTTCAGGTTGCGTCCTACGGTATATGACCAACAAATTCTTGGAGGATAGGGGGCTTTGTGAGTTGGTTGAAGAGTCTGTGTACAAGTTTTATATTTGGGGTGGCCTGCTCATACCCCGTTTTCTGACCCATCCCAGACCCCTGATTAATAAACCCTCTCCCCTCAATAGGGATTTTAGTGGGATCCTAATTTAATATTAAGGCCCATAAAAGGAGGGGCTTATTAATCATGGGTCTAAATTACATACTACGTCCCCGGAGCCTTGGAGTAGCACATACAGCGTCCAGTGTTGGTTGCTGGGGCAAGGCCAGCTGGTTGCTTCATGACAGTTCGCATTCTCCCACGAAATCCGAGTATCCATTGCATAGCCTATATTGGGGACTCAGTGTAAGTTCCTTAACAACAGCAAGTCGACGCTTAAGATGTGGGATTGTGGATTGCTGCTGAGAAGGACGAAGCCAAAAGTCTTATACTGTACTCAAGAAGCTCGGAAGTTTCGTTGACCCCAAACCCTAAGCCTTAAAAGTCCCTAAGCCAACTGCTGTTGACCTGCAACCTGATCCCCGGACAAGTTCGTATCAAGGTTGAAACCTCCGACCCTAAACCACCTTCCCAATTCCTAAGCCCCAGACACCACAAAGCCTAAACCCTATGCCAGCTAGGAACCCTGGACCCGCTCCTTTGCTCGATCCCACGGTCAAGAACCCTGACCTCACACCTAGAAACCACAACCTGAAAATGTCACAAATTCAAGCTCAGACCCTCAGAAGCCTTAACCAATCACCCTTCAGGCCAGAAATCTTGACAGCTAAGCTCTTATAGTCCCCTTAAGTAGATAGAATATGGCCTTCGGTATATCAAAATAGGATCCCCATATACCCAAGGTTCTATCTACTTGAGGGGGACGATAAACCTTCGGCCTCTATCCCGGAGCCCTCTCCGAAATGAAAAAGCCTGGATCCATAAACCCCCAAGCCTGGCAAACAGAACTAAAACCTGTGCCATAAACACTCAAGCCCTATGTGGGTCCTGAAACCCAAACCTCATACGCTAGACCCTAAGCCCCGGCCCCGGATCCCCTAAACTTCAGCAAACCACGAGCCCAGAATTGTAAAGGGGTTTAGGCCTTAGGGCTTAGGGAAAAAGAGTCACAAAGACAAGGATCCTGCACATATTGGGGTCCAGGTAAACCTTAACCGAACCCGAAGGGCACATGTAGATGTATAGTATAATGTACTTAGGGTTTAAAGGGGTTCCCGCATACCTACGTCGAGGCTTGAGCATGAAACATATCACTGAACCCCAAACCATAATCCCTAAATCCTGAACCTGAACCCGAACCCTGAACCATCACCCCCAAACCCTAAACGCCAAACTCTGCGACCCCAAACATTTAGACTTAAATCCTAAACCCTGAATCCTAAGCCCTAAACCCTAAACCCTACATCCAAAACCCTAAATCCTAAACCCTAAGCCCTAAGCCCTAAATCCTAAGTCCTAAAACCCCAAGCCCTAAACCCCAGACGGAGGTACAAAGGCGACTTTTCCTCCGAGCTTTGCTCGGATGGCGAGGCGATGAGGATCGATCCAGATGGGCAGCCATACCTTGCACTGATCTGAGCTGGGGTTTAGGGCTAGGCTTCAGAGTTTGCAGCTTAGGGTTTACACATACATATAACACCTTGCACTGACCTGAGCGGGTTATTGTTGAGTTTTTAGGGTTTAGGGTAGTTTAGGGTTGGCCTAGGATTCACACCTATATATAACATTGCAGTGACCTGAGCTTGCCATTGTTGAAGGTTTAGGGTTCAGTTTAGTTCAGTTTGTTAGCGGTATACCCATACATTTTATGGTAACTTTATTTGAGTTCCGACGCTGTCCGGAAAACCCTGAGCCGCACACATCCCTCCCTGAACCCCCAAAGTATGTAAAATAATGGCTCTCCGGCTGCCATTTTTTGAAGGATTCTGGACTGTCATCTTACCTTTAGCCCTAAGCCCTTACCTACTTTGGAGGTCTAGGTGGCTGCGAGCCCCGCGCGCTTTTTAAGGATTTGGGATTATTCTTGTACCCTCAACCCTAGACCCTAAATCCTAAACCCCAGACCCTAAACCCTAAACCCTTACCTGCAAGGTCTACGTAGCTGCAAGCCTCACTGGCTCGAGAAGTGCTGTCTCAGGTGGACACGGAAGCGCGACACGATGCTCCAAACTCAGACAGATGGTTGCCCCACCCATCCTTTCCCAGTAAGGGTGAAAGATTTACATATCTTTAGTGTGAAAGTATTCTCCTAAAGGGTCCAAGGACCCAAATAGTAGAGTTTAAGTGTAATACTCTAATATTAATGCTATTATTTGGGTCCTTGGACCTTTAGTGATCTTTTGTCCTCCACAAGATCCAAATGCATCATTCCACTCCAAACCTCTTTTCACAGTTCCTGACCTTTGGGGCTTTCAAGATGTGTTGCAGCGGTGCATACCTCAAACGACCTATACCTATAGGCCATAAACTCCTTAAAGGGGGATCATATATGGGAGTCGTATAGGGGTTTTAAGGGGGATACTAGGAGTTTAGACTACAGCTCAAATATTGCCCAAGGTGGAGTGGGTTTTTGATGGTGTTCATTCCGATTGTGGCGGAGGCGTCTATGAAATGCGCGGGCGGCAATGCAAGACTGAGTAGGCGTGCATAGGGTGCATACATATCAAAGTGAGCCGCCTTGTCCAGCGTTGCCTCTTCTCCACCCATGCTCAGACACTATTGAGTGGTTAGCGGTGTTTGATGAAAGGACTGTTCAAACCTTGAGGGCAGTCATAAACTTACTCAGAACAGATATTAAAGAAAAACCAAGCCCTAGGAATACTTTTGCCAGTAGATACCTACCCAAAGTCTGCACAATAACTACAATTACTTAACGCCAAACTTTTTACTTATTGGTGGGGGGGGGGGCTTGGACGCCCTAAACCTTAGACCCTCTCGGAGACCGAGGTCCAGCTTGAGTTTGCGTTGTTCTGCGCTTTTACCATCTTCGTGCCAAACTCGGACCACTCTGACTCTGGTTACACGGTTTAGGATTGAGGGTGTATGTTTTAGGGTTTAAGGTATAGAGTACATTTGTGTAACTGAGACGCTCCAAATACTTGTAGACATTGCGCATGGGATGCCGAATAATGTGTATTCAGGCTACAATAGAGGCTTGGTGTTTATATACATGAGGTTTCGGGTTGTCTTGTATCGAATATGAACTTACCCTCCCGGAAACTAACATGGAAGCCTCAAAAAAGGCCCTATAAACATTTCAGTCCCATTGAAAAAAGAGGCTCTATGACTCTATGAGTTTCCATGTTAGTTTGGGGGAGTGTAAGGGGGGGCCATAGACCAACAAAAATGAAGAAGAGTCAATATCACGGCCGCCCCAACCAAACAGGGACTGCCCTTTCTGGGGTGTCATGACGGCCCAGAAGTCGGGAAGTTACTCATGAGGTCGGGACCGCGGTGGTGGGCATTTTCTTCGGCATGCAGCAGGCGCGTCTGATAACTTCCTACTTGGAGGGCCAGAGGGACTTAGTAAGTAGGTTAATAATGGGGTATGTAGTGTTACTAGATGGGTTATAGGGGTTATTAACCTACTTACTAAGTCCCCTGACTCTCCAAGTAAGAAACCAAAGAAGGCAGAAGTACTGAAAGTTAATCGTTCAGAGTGGAGTACCTGGTCACGAAAAGTAGGCCTAGGACCCTTAGACAAAGCCATATGTTGGCTCTTTTTTGGGGTTGCGGAAGTATTGCCTGAGAATCATGCGAGCTCAGCAAAAAACCACCCAAAACCATGCAGGTCCTTCAGCCAAGGTAGCTCTACATTGCAAAACAACTTTCTCCCTCATCTGGTTTAGTATAGTATTTTGTAGTATAAGAGTAGTATAATAATAATGTAATAGTTTTATGTTACAAGTATATTCTAGCATATTATCATATATTCTAGTCTCATGGGAACTATGAAAGATCGCGATGCCAGAAATACAGAGCCTGCGGCACTGCAGCGGTCTGAAACCCTGAATTCTGCACCTTCAATAGCATGTAGAATAGGGTGGTTTGTCTATGGGTTGGGGCTGCATTTCGCATATTGTTGGAGTTCAGGCTCGAGCCCCGAGCCCTGAACCTAGAGCCCAAAACACTCAAAGCTGCGACCGGAGACAGACGGCGCCATAAACCTAAAACCCTAAACTCTAAATTGCAAGCCCTAAATCTTCAACCCTTCATGAGCTACGGCCTAACTAAAGCCGTAGCATCCCCCTAATGGCCCTTATAAGTCGCCCCTATATATTCCCCTGCATACCTACCCCTTTAAGGAGTTCAGACTATGGCTCACTTGAAGGGTTTCAAGTTGATGGTTTAGGGCTTTGGGTTTAGGATATGTAGATCACAACAGCGATTTTGTAACTCCACCTACCCCCATTGAGTAATAACCTACGTACAAAGTTCCTTTGCCCCTCTGAGCAGCGTTCGGGATAGTTTGGGGTTTGAAGATTTGTGGTATATTTTGCCCCGACCTTCAAACGCTTGTGGTCTGTAGGACAGCGGACTTTTAGCTGAAAGATTTGCTGATGAAGAGGTTTGGGGTCTTGAATTCATATCTGATGATTGAATCCTAAACCCTAAACCTTTACCCCCCCGGTCCCCAAACCCTAAACATATATGAGCTATACTATCAAGATGAGCTTATTAGCCTTATAATGAAGGGACCCTTAACAGGGGACATGGGCTAGTATAGTCCCCAAGATATTCCCTAATAAGGCCCTCGACCTTAAGGCCTAAACCCTAAACTCTCAAGCCCGGATAAAGACAAATTGTATAGGGCAAACGTGAAAACGAAAACTCCGTCAAAACTCGCCAAAAAAAACCTCCCGACCTGAACCCTATAAAACTTGTATAAATCCATGTCTTTTACACTATGTAGGAAATGTTGACTGTAGCCCTCATCTTCAAGTAGCCCGCCCGCACTTGATCACTGCGCAGGCCAAAGCCCGAGGCGAAGCCAGCCAGGCAAAAGGATTAAGAGTTTGAGGGATGATTGGTGTGTAGGGATTTAAGGATTAGGGTCTAGGGGGGTAGGGATGAAGACACTTAGGGTTCAGGATCTAGGGATTCAGAGGTTTAGGGTTTAGGGATTAAGGATTATAGGGTTTAGAGGTTTAGGTGGTTAGGGTTTAGGGATCAAGGAGTAGGGGTATAGGGTTTAGGGAGTTTGGGGTTTAGGGATTGAGGATTAGGGCTTATAACGGATTCTTGTTAGGGCTTTCGATGTTCAGGGTTTAGGGATTAAGGATGATTAGGGGTTCATGGTTCAGAGTTTAGGGAGGAAAGGATGAGGGTTTCGGGATTAAAGATGAGGGTTTAGGGTTTAGGGATGCAGGGTTAAGGAGTTTAGGGTTTTAAGGATTCGGGTTCAAGGGGTTCAGAGTGATTTGTTGTTTTGGTTCAGGGTTTGGAGTTCGGGGATGAGGGTCTAGTGATTACGGTCCTGGGCTCAGGGATGAGGGTTTCGGGGTTTAGGGTTTAGGGTGATAAGCGTAGCTTTAAATATAATGGTAGATAACTGCAGTAACAGACATGATGACCGTCAGAAGCATGACAATGCTAGTAGTAAAAGTACAAAGGAATTTTCCTAGGAATGGCAATAAGTAGTAATGATGAAAACATTGTTGACCCTTAGGGTTTTAAGCTTAACGTTTAGGGTTCAGGGTTAAGGGGTTTAGGGTTTCGGGGCTTAAGGCGGTTTAGGATTTAGATTTAATTTAGGCTTACGGGCTCAAAGTTCAGGGTTTATTGTTAGGGTGTACAGTTTAGTGCTTACCTGGAGCCAAAAGCATGCAAAATGATTGTCTGGTCTACTCTTTTATGTTGTAAGGATTCTGGGCCAGTGCTTACTTACATTTAGGGTCCAGGTAGCAAGATTTAGGATTTAGCGTCTGAGATGTAGCGCGCAGTGTTTAGGCTTGAATGTTGAGATTTGTAGCTGAGCAGCTATGTTTGTTTAGGTCTCTGGGGTGTATGGCCTACCCTCAGCCCTAAACCCTAAGCCCTAAACCCTAAACCGTCAATGAATTTCTGATGTATTTCAATTCCGCTGTACTTCAAAGGTTTAACCTTTCTGTTGGACCAGGACACTCAGCAGCTGGGGCTACATACGAGCCATAGAACTCTTTCAAGGGCGTGATATAGGGGACTACTATAGGGGTTATTAAGGGGTTTATGTAGGGTTTAGGGTTTAGGGTCAACAGTCCTTAAAGTGGTTTATATAGGGCATCAGATAGAGGGGTTAGAAAGGGGGATGCTAGGTGTTCAGACTCTAGCCCATATCTGGGAAACCAAACCCTAAACCCTAAACTCCAAACCAAACAAAGAGGCATCCTGATTTTCAGATTTTCAGAAGCTCGCATGTGGGAGTTTGTCAACATTGCTCAAAAGAACTGCGGAGGTTGGACCTCTATGATATAATCCCTTAGCAGTCCCCATATCGGTCCATAAACGCCTGAGCATATACCCTACACCCTAAGCCTTCAAACCCTAAACCCTAAATCTTTAGCAAACGCTGCAACCCCATATCATCCCCTCTAAACCCTACCTAAACCCTTAACTCGAATCCCTAACCCCTAACCCCGAACCCTAAACCTTACTCCCTAAATCCTACTCCCTAAATCCTAATCCCTAAACCCTAAACACTACACCCCAAATCCTAAACTCTATATGGATGTTTCCGTTTTTGAC
>CAJNIZ010018891.1:113004-139566 GCA_905231905.1 Symbiodinium pilosum
ATAATATAGTATAATATAGTACAATATACCATACTAGCCTGAACTTGCACACTTTAAGGACCAAAGTAGGTATCTCTTATAGACATGGAGCTGTGGGTTCAGAGATGTAGGAGCTTCATTAGGGCTCAAAGGGGTGTCCATATACCTACTTTAAGGCCTAAGTATATACCATATAGCTGCATGGACCCTTTGGGTTCCTGAAGTGCAGGCTTCATGTTCGCTTGGCGCCTCCTGCAGCTAGGGAGCAAAAAGGAGATCGAGACTGGAAAATGTAGCCTCTGCACCAGTGTACGAGTAGAAGGGTTATGTAGAGGTGTATTCGTACGTATTTGGAGGATATGTAGGGATGGACTAGCATAGGGGAGAACTGGATTAATATGCAATTGTAATCGGGTTTCCAGGCATATTATACTGTAGTTACAAAGCCCTATCGGCGAAAATTGTGGTAATAGTCCAGGCCTCTACCCTGGGTAAACTACAAACACCAAGCGTGGGGGACTTTCAGATGTAACCTGACTGATTACACCATAAATGGCAGGTTGTTCAAGTTATGCCCATTTTCAAGGCCCTACATATACTGCAGCACACTAGCATTAAGGCACCCAAAAAGGACCATACTTTCGACTACCATATAATAGGCTGGAAATCTGATAAGGCTTCTAATCCGGCACCTACCTGCTGGGGCACTACGGTGCACGGTGATTAATTGGAAGCTTGTCATTTCACATGTGGTCATGTTCCTCAATAAGCTGTTGAATTCGCTTGTGTTAACCTTCGTACTGGTCCTTCAGGGGAAGTTGGAGGTTTCATCTCCATGGTAGCCCTATACAACCCTCTAAAGTACTACGCACCCGTTTTCACTCCCCCGCGCCAGCTTATTCAAGCACCAAGAACCCTAAGGGTCCAAGGACCCAAATTGTAGGGTTTTAGGGCCCAAATACCATTCATATTATAGTACTTGGGCCCTAAAGCCCCATTATTTGGGTCCTTGAATCGGCTTTGGAGGCTACAGGCGCAGCCCACACACATATGGCGTCTGCCGTGAGAAGACCTCCAGGTCAGCCGGCTGATTGAGAATTACGGCCTTTGGGGTTCCCTGAACCATAAACCCTAAACCTATGGGGAGCCCTTACAAACATCTGAAGACAGGGATTGGTGTCTTTGTTCAAGTGTGTGTACATTGGGGGGGGGGGGATTTTGAGAAGCTCTCATCAGGATTTCTAGCATTTGGGATGCATGCATTTAGTGTAAACAAAGCCAAGCTAATGCTGTACTCGCTCTGACTGCAAATTCGCGTCAGGTTTTGCTCCCGTTACAGGATTTGCGGCTGTGGATTATCGGCAGGTCCATCGTAGAAACGCACACGCCCCCCCAGCCTGTGAGGAGCCTTCTAGCAAAGACCAAAATAAGAGCTGCTGGGCCGAGAGGTTTAGGGTTTATGGATTATGGCCATAATCACCCCACCTAACCATAGTCAACCCACACGCTGATCATGAATCTTCACCAGAAAGTTCAAGTGAAATAATCGGAGAACATGTGCTCTCAGGGTGATTGGGGGGTATACTGTTGCGCGGAGGTGAATATTCAGCAGCCCTAAACCCTAGAACCCTAAATTCTACAGCTTCACCCTTCAAACCTATCACCATCGCAGGATTCTTTAATAGCCGCTATAAACAGCGCCTGCAAAACAGTTTAGGGTTTGAGAAGCATGCTGTACCCCCAAATCCCTGAGTTCTCCATGAAGAATATGTGAACCCCAGATCCTAATCCCTGGATCCTAAACCTGTAGAGCCTACATAACCTGTGGTCCACGTCCGACTGATATGGTAGTGTCCCTAAATAAGGGGACCCCCATATAGACCCCAAATACTAGAATCCTTACTATGAGGACCCCCAAAGAGGTATCCCTGATTTTGGCAAGCCCCCATATTAGCTGCAACATTCTCCTCGCATCCAGGCCGTCCTGCGCATGTTGTCATTGCCTCAGCTTTGGGGGGGGGGAAAGCAGAGGTTAAGGTCTTGCGGTTTAGGGTTTAGGGTCATTAGGGTGGAGAGCCCTGTGCAGGGTCTAGTCTGCTGTCGCCTTCACTCGCGCAGTCTCGCTATGGACCTTATGAGGAAAAATGCCGTGAAGTTGGCTTAGGTTCTAGAGTCTAGGATTTGGAGGTTAGGATTCAAGGTTCAGGATTTAGGGCGTAGGGTTCAGGAGTGGGGGTAGTTCAATTAGGGGCTTCTGGTTGCCTACCCCAGCCCAAAGGCTCAGGTGAAAAGGCAACTGGAATGTACGAGAGTGAAGACACAAATGGTAACAGAACAGACATGACATGGAAACCGGCTTTATATTGGGGGGGCTTTGTAGGGATTATCGCAACCTCACGTGCAGTTCTCCATGTTGCCCGCTTTTAGCACCTGTCCTCTGTCCCGCAGAGAGTGGAATCTGCAAGTACGACGCCTCATGCATGCCGAACCTGTAATTTCGATTAACATATGAAAATTCGTGGGGGGGTGATTTGTAAGCTGCGGAGCTGGGCTTACAGGTAAGCCTTACATCCGACAGTACGGACACTGAGGTGGACGCCCCCTCGCAGAGGCTAGTGGGTTGTGATCTTCTTGACGTTTCCGGGCCCTGTGATGGAGTCACAATAAAGTCTGAGACGTGTATGGGTTCAGTAGAGACCTGAATCCTGAGCAGCAACAGGGGGAGTTGGGCTTGGATGGGTGGATTCAAGACACAACTGTATTGAGCTTCGAAGAGGTTTCAAAGCATGTGATGTAGGCTTTGCGGATTAAAGGCATCCTAGGAGCCTGGCGTAGAGAGCAGAAAAGGTTGGGGCGGTAGGTGCTAAAAGGAGTAAGGCTTGGTCGCAGGATAGACTGCTCCAAAGCACGGAGCTTAGAGCCATTGAATGCGTCTTTTCTTCCTATTAGCTATAGTCTAAACGCCTTAGAGGGGGACATATAGGGGATTATAAAGGGGACTATGATAGGAGCTATTAGGGGGATACTAGGAGTTTAGACTAGGGCTCTTTTGGCTATACGGATGGTACAGGGGTTGTTGCTTCGGCCCCTCACGTCTTGACTGTTCAGGAACGGTAAATTTCACATCTGATCCGTGCATCAGGCACCTAAGGCCTAAGTCCTTACACCGTGCCTTAGGCTAGCGACCCACAAGGTCTACAAAGTTATCAAACCATTTTTTTTGGAGGACTAAAGCATAGTCAAGTCTCAGACCTCCAGGACCTCTATGAAGGTATTACTATCATTATTATTACTACTACTAGTACTGTTATTACGATTATTACTATTGTTACTATTAGCATTATGCAATTCATATTACTATTCTACTACAATGCTTGGAAAACAGCATGCACGGAATGAGCACGCTTGTTGGGAAAGGCAGAGCGAATGCTGCACCCCAGCCATGTCAGGCTTACCGTGTAATTCCCAAATAGAACGCTTTTAGCTTCAACACGCCAAAGCCAAACCAATGCGTGTCACCAGAAAGCACAACAGAGGAACATGCTCCATGAGCTCAGCAGTTTGAGGGTCGATGGCTCAAGTGCTTCGGGTTTGGGATTGCGGGTTCAGGGTGTAGGATGTGGTGGGGGCAGGCGACGATGGGAGGGCTGATGGTCGAACTTGTTGGTTTACAACATAGCGGTGCCGCTGATACTTGACAGTGAGGGCATCAGCGATGCTAAGTAAGAACCCGAGAAAGCATTTCTGAAGGCGTTACATCCAGTGAAAAATACGATTTGTGCGTGTCATGCTTAATAGGGTCCATACTTGAGGCCCGTGCATGGAACCTTTGAAAATGGCCTTACACCCGTGAGTTTTATGCCCCAACAGTTTGCAAACCCAACATTTCAGACCTTCAACTCTAAGTCCGTAAATCCCTAAACCCTAAAGCCCAAACCTTGAATCCCTAAACCCCAAACCCTATACCTTGGCAAGAACCTTGAACGTACAGCAAGTGGAGGTTTCCGAGTCTTCTGCCTTGCAACAACCAAGGCCTCTGCCCTCAACGTTTGGGTTTAGGGTTTAGGGTTTAAGGCTTAGGTTTTTCGTTTGGGTTTGGGATGTGTGTTAGGGTTTAGGTTTAGG
Source organism: Symbiodinium pilosum (assembly GCA_905231905.1). Taxonomy (NCBI): domain Eukaryota; class Dinophyceae; order Suessiales; family Symbiodiniaceae; genus Symbiodinium; species Symbiodinium pilosum. The sequence continues at coordinate 117,109 of CAJNIZ010018891.1, forward strand.
GTTCGGATTTAGTTTGCGGGTTTTAGCGTTCGGGGTTTAGGGTGTTATATTCGCAATAGCCTTTAGGCAACATGTGACTTAAAGAAATACCTTGAATCATTTTCGGGATCCGAGTATCATTGAGGCAATATTCCTCAATGAAGGAAAAGGGGCTCTCTTGAGGACTTAGGTTAGGGTTTCCTCTCGAAGGTGTTGTGTTCAAGAGGTTCAGGATGTAGTAGTCCAAGGCTTAGACTGTCGGGCTCAAAGGTCAGGTTGTGAATGTAATTCTCAGGTTTCTCCTTCCGAAAATTAAGTTGTGTTTTTGTTGCACTTCTGGAATTTTGGGCCTCGATGATGATGAGCAGAAAGGTCTTTGATTTTTGTCCTTTCAATGCCATTGCCGGCAGTAGACATCATAATGCTTGAGGTCTGCCAGGTGTTGAAGGTGAGAAAAAAGTTCAAATGTGCTTCACGGTACAAGCAGGAGAACTCCGTGTATGATAGTAATGGGTCCCTATCACCCTACTTATAACAGTCCCTGAAACTCAAAGTAAGTGAACCTAAACTGTTTGTTCAAGTCTTGCTGCGCCAGCCTGTTAGCTACGGGCCAGCATTTGTGTTTGGATTGCTGTTATGATGCTTACATATATGGATACATCCGAACTGGTTTCTACATACATATTACCTATATATATATATATGTATGTATATACAGGTATATATATATATTGGAGTGTATACGTGTGCATGTGTATTATTATATTACCTCAAACCTAAACTCTGAACCCACAAGTAATCAGAGAAGGTGGTGCGGGTTCGCCCTTTATGGCCGCTGCTGGTAAGCCCTCAGCAGCTACGCCGCAGAGGTCGCCTGGGTGGGCGGGGGGAGATTAGGGAAGCCTGTAGGGAACTTCGTATGACTTATAGTCCATACTCCTAGTATCCCCCTTAATAACGTTGCAATACTCCCCTAAAGAATCCCTCATACAACCCTTTGTACTGGGATTCAGAGTATAGCTCGTATGAGGGGACCCCATCTGTGTAAGACTTTGGGGGGATCTTCGGTCGGAGGGAGTGCTTGCTTCTGATCCTTGTATGAACTTAAGTCTATAGTTCAAGGTCCTTAGAGGGGATTGTATATGATAGGGGAGTACTACAGGGGTTATCAAGATAGAGACTAGGAGTTTAGACTATAGCTCATACGTCAGGACCCTTGGTACAAGTACCTCCTAGTCGGAGCCCTAGGCTTGCAAGGGTTGAGGGCTGGGAGTTGTTTCGGTTTTTAAGGTGTAGATTTAATCATACCCTTGATTTTTTACTACCCTTAATCCCTATATAATCCATATAAAGTATAAAGCCATAAAAGATAAACTCTATAGGGCCCTGAAATCTACCCCAGTTAAGGGTCCAAGATATTGTGAAACTTCAGGGCTTGAAGTTTCAGTTCATGGTCGTTCGTTTAGAGGTCAGCGTTTATCATTTTGCAGGTCCACTGAGAGGCTTGTTGTGCAGGCTTCCAGGAGACTACACTTTTGATCTTGGTGCTCTACTTCCAGCCCCGAAAATAAAACACTAAACCCTAAAGCCTAAGCCCCCAAAGCTCAATCTCCCCTGCGCCCTAAACCCTAAACCCCTAAACCCTAAACCCTAAACCCTCATTCTGCTGCAGAGCTCCTTGCGGCAAGGTCGCGCGACGCCCACCGAGCTTGCTCTGCCCCTGCAGGCTCAGGTAATGGCCCCATCGTTTCTTGGGGAATTTAGGGTTTAGGGGTAGTGGATTAGGGTTTAAGGTTTAGGCACTTGGGTGTAGGATTTTAGTGGTTTGGGGTCCAGGTGGTGTGGGGGGTTAGTTTAACTCTGAAGGAGTTAGGGTTAAGGTCGGTCGAGAGGGAATACTTTGTTCCCTCTTAAGGACTATGTACAGGTAGCTTCGAGAATATACCAGGGAAGTAGCAAGCTCCAACACGTGGGTAATGTAGAACCTCCTGAACTGCTAGGATTCTTTCCCTGTAGTCCAAACCATGAACTTCAAGAATAGTATAGTATCCCGCCCAATATATACCCTACTATACTACAGTAGTTTCCATTTTCTCTTCCATTATCCCTATATAGCCCCATATTACTATACATAGTTCAAATTATTCAAGCCTCCGCATTAGCTCTCTTCGGCAGGGATTCGGCGTGTAAGGTTTGGAGCTCCTACGCCCCTAAGCCCTGAAGTCCTAGAGCCCGAACCCTGGCTCCTGAACCTAAACCCTAAACCCTAAACCCTAAATCTAGAACCCGAACCCTGGTTCCTGAACCTAAACCCTAAAGTGTGAGCCTGCAACACACCTGCAACAGGCTGCCCATGAACCTTCCAAACCGGATGTGTCAGCTTGTCCCTACATTACCCTAAGGGTCCAAGGACCCAAATAACAGGGCTTTAGGGCCCAAATACCATTCATATTATAGTATTTGGGCCCTAAAACCCTATTATTTGGGTCCTTGGACCCTTAGGGATAAATAGCGACCCAACGGATCCAAACGAATCCCCTGCCGAACCGATCCCTGAAGGCTCTTTGCACCCCCTGAATCGGATCCTAAAGCTCAAACCCTAAGACCCTAAACTGGCTGGGCAAACCATCCTTACTTTGGACCCCGCGAGGTTTATGAGTGGTACCTACTTCGGGCATCTTGATCCCTAGAGTCCCCCAGAGTCATGCATTCTGACGCACGAGAGGGGTGCTCTGCAAGTGACCTAATAGTGTCATATTTCTCCTTACACAACAACTGCTTGATAAGAAAAAGCCCTAAACTCTGCACCCTAACCGCAAACTCTGAATCCTGAGCCCTCCCAGACTCTGGACCCTGAGCCCCCCCAAACTCTGGACCCTGAGCCCCAAAGCCTCATCAATCCTGAAACCCAAGATCTTGAACTTTAAGCTCCAAGCCATAGACCCAACCCCTACGCGCTGAGCCTGGAACCATGGCCATAAACTAGGGTTTGGGGTTCAAGGACCCAAAAACCCAAAACCCTGAGCCCCCAGGCCTCCCCCCTCAAAACCTTAAACACGCCTAAGATCTACACATCCCAATATGTCTCCTATACCTTCACCCACTTACCCCTACATAGCCCTTTGAAGGCAGCTTCATGTTTCAGTCTTAGCCGTATACCCTCAACCTTAAACCGCGACAGAGAGAGAGAGAGAGAGAGATATATGTATATATGTATAGGGCTTAAGATTTCTCCCCCTAAATCCCAAACTCGAAACCCACTGGAGCAGGGCACCGTGGGGCGCACGGAGAACCATGGCGAAGCACTCAGGATGTTGCCCAAAGGCTCCATGCAGGTCTATGGGTTGAGGGCTTAGGGTAGTATATACTTGGGGCCCAAAGGGGCTCCCATATAACTATCTTAGGACCCAAGTAATATGTATACATATATATATATATATGCTACGATTATGTGGCTACATGGACCCTTTGGGTACCGGGTTGCTGTCAGAACGAACTCAAATCAAGTAACCCCTCATAGTCAGCCATATACGCTATGTACCCATCCATGGCAGCTTAACCCTAAACCCATGTTGTGGCAGCTTAGTTGAAGCCCCATAGCAACAACCTAGTTGAGGGTTTCGCACTTAAGGTTTTGAGTTGAAGGTTTAGGGCTTAGGGTTTAGGGTTTAGAACTTTGGGTGTAGGCAATCCCTGCGGAATCTACGGGGAGCCAAATGTTGTGGGGGGACGTATCGAAGCTATGGTCCAGCAGCTACCCGTGTGCACGGATATTCAGGATGTTGCAATGCGTGGCCAAATTGTGCCATTGTTCATGTTCAACGTGGGTAGTTCCCTAATCAGGGTCCCGTGTTGGTACTCCTAAAGAGTAGGTGCCGTAATCTAAAGCTTAACCAAGAAGGGCCCATAATTTTCGCTAAACCTTGTAAAAAAATAAAACCCTAAAACGCTGTTTTGGGAACAAAAAGGGCCCATAATTTTGGGAACCACCCACGTGAAATCAAGGACTGAAGTTTCTGTTTCTGCTGGGGAATGGTTGTAGTGCTCTTCTGAGGCACGCTCGTCGATGCCCGTCATTAAACCCCAAGACCTAGATCCTAAAACTCTTATGGGGACCTCCAAACAGTACTTGGGTTTTGGGAAATTTTATCTAAACTTTAGAAATCCCTATAAATCCTTATAACCCCACATAACTCCTATATGTCCATTCTAACCCCTGTCAAGGTAAACCTGCTTGTGGGACCCCGCCCCCGCCGCCGCAAATATCCAGCTTGTTGCGAGCAATTCCTTGTACGCCCCGAGTTTGCAGGGTCCCCTTCAATAAGGGTTCAGGCTTTAGCATCCATCAATCGCCCCCTAGTTTGAAGTGGATCTCCGAGGCATAATCGCGCCCAGAAGGACCGATCGGGATCAATGTTGGGGAAGGGCTCAGGGCTTACGATTAGCTAGGGCTGGAAGCTTGCGAGGCTTCTTACATCACTACAGGTATCTGGTATCACCCCATCCTCCCAGATCCCTTTTCATTTAACGTGTTCACATGTTTTTCTTCCATCCGAAAACCTGAACCCCAAACCCTAAATCCCAAACCAATACTCAAACTGTAAAGCTTCAGCCTTTGCTTGCCATTCTCAGCCAACGCAGGAGCACGCGATTGAACAGCTGCGCCGCCCGCCCTTCCGAGAGCAAGTTGTCTCCCCAAGTTGTAAAAGGCCTTGAGACCCTTGCTTTGGTTTGTCTAAGGTTTAGGATTTAGGGTTTAGGGCCCTAGGGTTTAGGGTTTGGGCTTAGGATTAAGGATGTAGGGTTTAGGGAATAGGATTTAGGAAAAAGAGGTTAGGGTTTAGGATTTAGGGCTTAGGATTTAGGATTGAGGGTTTAGGGTTTAGGGTCCTGCTAAAAAGCAAGAGGGTTGGAGAAACCCCAACCCCTAAATCCCTAAAACTACCGTGTGACCAGCGATTTCAATCCCTCATTTTTCGAAGCCCGCCAGCCCAAAGGCATCTTGTCATCATCAACAGCAGCTACTGGGCCTCCTTCTACCCCACAGCAACTCTGCTAAGAGCAAGTAACTAAGCTCATGCCTCCTCAACCCTAAACCTTAAACCCTGACCCCTACACCCTAGCCCTAAATCCTCAACCCTAAGTCCTGAAACCTGAGCCCTAAAGCTTAAACCCTACACCCATAAACCCGAAACCCCAAACCCTAAGTCCCAAACCCTAAACCCAAAATTCTAGATCCTATACCCAAAACATCTTGAAGGCTGTAGGGGTTGGGAAATCCGGCTTCAAGGGTCTGGAGGCGTGCGCCAGGGGGGCTTGAAGTGTGGCTTTGGCAGAGCCAGTCGCGCTAAGGGTCTCCAAGACAAACCACGAGGATTTCGGATTTAGGGCCTTGCTGTTATGGGTCCCCAAGAAGTCCAGATTCGAACTTTGAGGCTCGGATCCTAAGCCACACCTACTGATGAAGGCTTGCTTCAAAAGAAGCCAACGCAGGGGGAAAAATGCATAGGACATCCTGTGTTCAGGGTTTAGGGTTTAGGGCCTCAGGATGACATCCTAGGGGTTATATAGGGATAATGGAAAAGAAAATGGAAGCTACTATTTAGGGTTTAGGGTTTAGGGTATAAAGTCCCCCTTAAGTAGATAGAATATTGGTGTTTAAGGGGTTACATAGGGATAATGGAAAAGACAATGGAAGCTACTACATTATACTAGGGTATGTCTAGGGGCTGTATAGCCTTACTATAGTCTAAACTCCAAAAGGGGGTTGTATAGGCGATTATTTAGGGGTTGATATTCCCAGGGGGTGAAGGTATGGGAAATCCTGTGTAGGGTTGGAATTTGTTTGGCTGCTGGATTACCCGCCGAAGGGGGCCTGTGCATTTTTCTTTCCAGTTGCTGTAGGATTTCTGCGCGACATGGGAAAGATGTCCCATGTCATTATTTGATGAAGGTCCGATTGCTGTAACATGTAGCTGGGTTCTATTCTGACCCTGATGGCCCTGCTGTTTCATCTTGTCTAAGGAAGTTGCAGGTGGGCAGTTTCCCCCATATAAGCCTTACCTAACCCTTACATAGTCCCAGTGTCCCCATCTCAGCCTTAGACAAGCCTCATGTATGGGTACTTACCAGGTAACAACCCACCTGAAAACTCCCTTAATCTTGCGATGCTCCATGTAAACCCTAAATCCTCAACCCTAAATCCTAAACCCTAGGGGAAAGTTTTAGCCAGTTCCTAGCACGCCCCTTTCCTTGACCTGCAAACCAGCCCACATGCCTCTCCACAGTGGAGGGTAGCTATATGAGCTATAGTCCAAACTCGTTAAAGTGGGTTGTATAGGGTTTTGGTTCAGGGTTTAGGGTTTAACTCCTTGAAAGGGGTTGTATAAAGGATTATGTAGGGGACTACTATAGGGGATATTATGGGGGATACTAGGAGTTTAGACTACATGCAAAAATGCGAATGCCCTCCCGAGTGAGCTCACAGACACCTTGCGTGTTGAATTTGAATTGCAGATTAATCTCTTGAGCACGGTGCTTCGCACGCTCGGCCTACTATTGCGTGACGAACTGCCACTACTAGTTAATGCGGCATTACTTGGACTTGTCGACACCCGATCGGCTGTCTCACCTGCCCGTCCGACTAAGGGTTTAGATTACAGCTCAGATAGACCCTAGAATCCCTATGTAATATAACCCCTGCAGAATCCCTATGATCCCTTTAGTGTCCATTTTCTTTTCAATTATCCCCATATAATCCCCTGAACCCTTTTCAAATACAATCCCCCAAACCCTAAACCCTGACCCCTAAACCCTAAACCCTTTTAAGATAGGATCCCTCAATCCCCTAAGCCCTACAGCTGTCTGCGCGAATAGTTGTTCCAGCTCATAAGAGCTATAGTCTAAACTACTAGTATCCCCCCTAATAAGCCCTATAGTAGTCCCCCATATAATTCCCTATATAACCCCCTTTAAGGAGTTTAGACTATGGCTCATAAGGACCTTCCCATCCTGAGGAGCAGTAGGGCGGCTCGCTTGTCCCGTGGACACGGCTGCGTGTGCCTATTGGGTTTCGGGTTTAGGGTTTAGGGTCAGGGGTTTAGGGTTTAGGGTTTAGTTTAGGGTTTGGGGTTTAGGGTTTAGGGTTGTGTCAGTATTTCAGTCGCCGCTTAGGGATCTTGCTGAGGGCCAGTGTTATTCCTGCATTTGTTTTTGTGGCTGTTTCTTTTGTGGCTGTTGCTATATGTCGAGTTTCTTGAAAGTTCCCACTGTGTAATCTTCGAGAGGAGCCCCAATAGTCCTCATGTACGTAAGATCTATACACTGCTGGGGTTCATATATAAGGGGCCCGATTTTGCGACGGATATTGTCCAATGTCATGACGATTGGGCCTTCGAGTGTAATCAGCGGCGGTCAGTCACCGGGGTCAAGTTGATGCCCTCTGCTTTTTTGAAGAGCGCATCTTCGTGTGGTCTCCACATCTCAATGCGCTCGCTCCGACCTGCACACTCTCATGTGGAGGTAGGGATGAATGGGAGGGAGGGGTTTCTGCCCTTCTTTGCACATTATAGGCAGGGATTACATAGGGGCTATATTAGGGTTATGTAGGGGTTATATAGTGGTATAAGGATTAAATAGGCTCTTCTGTACAGTTTTGGGCATTTGCTAAGTTTCAGCTGACAGTCAGAGTTGCCCCTCTGTCACCCACGCTACCTCCACCTCATGATAAGCGATTCTTCACCGAGCTTAAAGGCTGAGAGCCCGAAGCGCCATTGCTCTGCTGGTGTAGGAAATAGGGTTTAGGGTTTAAGGTTTAGGGTTTAGGGCTTAAAGTTTAGGGTTTAGGGTCTAGGGTTTAAGCTTTAGGGTTTAGGGCTTAAGGGTTTAAGATTTAGGGTTAAGGTCTAGGGCAGTGGGAGTGCCAAACACCCCTGTACTGGGACACACATCAAACGCTCTTTCTGGTTCATGGGATGGAGGTTTCCTAAGATTAGTGGTGCCATTTGGAGGGGCCCCATAACAGGGAGTCCTAGTATATTGGGGTGCATGAGCATATTGGAGACTATATTGGGGTCCCCCCCAACGTATGGAAACTACTACCAGTTGCCTGAGGCCAACCCAGAACCCTGGGCAGATCTAGAAACTAGAACCCCTTCACGGTTTCCTAAGAATCCCCCAGTAGTAGTATAGGGTACCATATTGGGGGCTCTACTTTCTAAATCCATCCTAAACCCTTAACCCTAAACCCACCCAGGGGTATGGGGAACAGGATGTATGCTAGGTGCTCGAGTGGGAGGTGCCAAGCATTACAGCAAGGCGGCAGCCTCAAATGAGTAGTATTTCATTTGGGGAAACTATGGTACCCAATATGGAGTAAGACTATATCCTCCTTTTAGGATATAGTATTTTCTATAAGGCATATAATCTTACTGGGCTTAACCCCTAAACCCTAAACCCCTACTCAAATCTCGTGTTTGTTAGTTGTCAGAAGATTGCAACTTTGCACTCCAGAGACCTGACTCTTTCAATAGTATAAACCATAAATCCTAAACCCGAAATCCTAAACACCAACGGTTTAGGGTTTAGGGTTTAGGGTTTGGTCCTAAACCCTAAAACCCAAACGCTAAACCCTAAATTCACTTGTACTGTACCTTAAGCACAAAACCCCAAGCTGGCACCTGCCCCGCGACCCATTTTTTTGCTATTTAGGCCTGCAGGAGTAAACTCAATAGCTTGCCTGTTACCAAGTTTAGGGCTCATGGGTTTGGATTTGGGGGGGGTTTAGGGTTTAGGGTTTAGGCAAACATCCCAGAAGAAATGCGAAGCTACCAAAAGTGTAAAGTGACCAGTTGGTTGGTAGCCTTAAACCCTAAGCCCGTACACCTTAGACCCCATATGTTCAGTAGCTCATCTGTGGCTTACGCGGTCCACTAGATTCATAGTGGTCGACAGGTTGCAAGCCTACCCAGATCCCAAAACTTTGTACTCACCCCCCTGCTAAATATTGAAATCCCACCTTCAAGATTCAATAGATTCCTTATCTACTTATATTTTATAGTTAGTATACCACACTAGTACTCCCCTCCCCTTAATACTGAAATCCCCGGCAGTGTTATAAAGAACATTATCTATACATAGTATAGTATACCACAGTGGGAGTATCTAATATCAGGGTGGCGGAGATGCTTAAGTTAGGTGAGGGGACTACTTGTGAGAGCCGGGTAGTCCCATAGTACAACGCAGTCCCTTTGCAAAAGCAAACTTCTTGTACCGGGTGCCACTCAAACGCTTGCAATTATATCACAACCTCCAGGTAAAGTATCGTATAGCACCCCAATCAGTATTGAAATCATCCTGGACATGGCATTGTATCCAGCCTTCTGCAGACAGGAATAGTCGGCCTCCGCAATCAATGTCCTTAGCACCTGCAACTGATTCAGCAATTGGATACAAGGGGGGGTTTTGGTAACCTCAACCCCTATAATAGCAACCCTATGGTCATCCGATGAGTCTTGTGCGTGGGAGCCTCATTCTTGGGGTTTGAGGTCCCAAGCCCCTAAACGAGTTCTGAACCCTAAGCCCTAAGCTTAAGCGGCCGCCGATGTGCGGTTCCTAGGCTGTCCCGGGGCGCCGGAATATTTAGAGGGAAATAATCCCCTCCCGCCAATATTATCACCCCGCACCCCGCTAATAGTAAATATTCCATATATTATCGTATGCCGCAACGGGAAGAATAAATGTTACGGGGGCGGGGGCTTTTCATATTAGGGGGAAGAGATTATTATAGATCCTGATTGAATTGGGGCAGCGTTCTTAACCCTGCTTCCGTTTAGATGCTGACAGGGTCTAGGGCTTAGGGTTTAAGACCTGGCGTTTCGGGCTAATACCACTGGCTGCTTGCACGTGCCAGCACGAGCAGATGCAGATAACCGGGAAAATTGCTAGTCATTTACCAACTTTCAGACGGAAATCAAGCTCAAGAACAGTGTGAGGGACATCCGTCTCAGCCGCAACAATAGAATACTTTCAAACTGACAAGTCTTTGTTTTACCCAAACCTCACGTGCCAACGTCACCCTGTGATAGTGGTATAGTAGGACTATAAGAGGACCCATATATGACACCCTTGAACCCTGAAAGCCAAGCGATTGAAGCAAGTAAGCTCCGAGCTCTGCAGCTCCGTCAGCACTTGCAGATTGGCAGCCAGAACAGGAACGGCAACGTTTGGCAGGATGTGACCCTAATGTAATATAGGGTTTTATATTGGGATAATGGAAAAGAAAATGGAAACTACTATCATACAATAGGGTTATATAATATATTTTATAGTAGTTTGTGATGCTCCTGGGCGCGATGCAGTCCAAGGAAGGTATGCCTTCGGGGATCGTAGGACGGAGTTCTAACCCTAAGGGTTTAAGGACCCAGATAGTAGGGTCCCCCGTTAAAGGGGTTATAGTGGGATACAGAGGGACTATATAGGGGTCCAAGGATCCAAATAATAGGGTTTTAGGGCCCAAATACTATAACGTTAATGGTCCTTGGACCGCTTAGGGTGAATTTGAGTTTGAGTGGGACTGTGAAAGACCTTGTGATACGCCATCGCCCACCATTAAAAAAAAACCGATGATTAATGAACACAATCTTCTTAAGGGCTTTCATATTAAGATCCCTATTATAATCCCTGTTAAGGGGTTGGGGTTTATCAATAAGGGCCTGGGTTACCTTTGAAGCAACTTTAAAGTTCCCCCATCTGTGACTTGGACCAGAATCACCAAGGGCCCCATTCTCAAGATCAACAGGGTTCAGGGTTTAGGGTTGTTCTTTGCACAAAAAAATTAAGGGGGCTTATTCGCAGTGTATGAAAGGGTAAGAGTCTTGCTGCGCCGCAACATCACCATTTCCGTGTTTGTCCGAAAGGCTGGATGCGAAAGCTCGGCTTGCTTATTGCGCGAGGCTTTCCGCCTGGAGTAGATAGAATAGGGCTTTGACCACAACCATAGTAAGATCCGCATATACCCCATTTTCTATCTACTTAAGGGGGACTATATACTCCAAACCCTGAACCCTAAACCCTATATTCTATCTACTTAAGGGGGACTCTAGGGTTCAGGGAGGCTTTAAGGTTTAGAGAGCCAAGGCATTTGCTCCAACTAGGCAAGCTTTAGGAGGTTTATGAGCTACGCGGGTGGGTGCGTAGGCAGTGCCTTGGAAAGATTGGTTTGCGTATCCATGTAGGATGTCCTTAATACAAGAAAAACATATCCAACCTTACCTCCTTAGTCCCAGAATCGAATGAGCAACCGTCTAAACTGGCGGGGTGTAGCGGGGATATAGGGGAGTATTATGGAGGTTATTAAGGGGGATACTAGGGGGTTTAGATTTTATATATACCTATATGTGAGCATATATGACTTGCTATGTTTCCTTACCAAAGTCTTAGATGGCAGCTAGCATGAGTATTTCTGAAAATGCTGTGGCCCCTACACAATCCCGACTCAAGACCCCACGATCTTCTTTTAAACCCCTAAACCCTAAACCCTAAACCGCTACATCCCTCGGGTTCCTTGTGCGACTCCCCTTTGAGAAATCTCCCCATCATAAACCTTAAACCTCCCCGTAAATAGTGGCTTATAGAAAAAATCAGCGGCCAAACTGAGCAATTCAAGGTACATTTTCTGGAAAAAGCCAGGGACCCAACTTGGTAGAAATGATGGCCCCGCTAGGAATATTCATCAGCTGCTAATGAGAAAGGTGTCCAGGGCGGTTCGGGTTGAATAGGATCAGGCAGAAGAGCTGGCTAGGTTGTTCAGGGCTTAGGTAGGGGATATATAGGGGTTCTATGTGGATAATGGAAAAGAAAATGGAAACTATTGTTTAAGGTTTTGGATTTAGGTACTGTGCATATGAGCTATAGTCTAAGCTAGGGGGTTATGAAGGGGGACAGGGTAGAGAAGAGCTGGGTGTGTTGAGTATGGCAAAAGTAAGGAAGATCTGCATAGGTTGGTTTGGGCTGAGGTAAGATTATGCTCGCAAAAACATGCTGAGCATCATGTTCTTAACCCCTAAAACTTAAACCCTAAACCTAAAACCCGAAACCCTAAGCCTTAAACCCTAAACCGTAAACCCGAAGCCCTAAACCCTAAACCCTAAACCCTAAACCCTGAAGCCTGTATGTATGCACAGCCCGGACTTGAGCAGCGCTTCATTGCAGGTTGGGGACTCAGACTCTAAATGAGCCATAATCTAAACTCCTTGAGGGTGGCTATAGTCCAAACTCCTTAAAGGGGGTTATATAGGGTTTAGGTTCTAAGTTTAGGGTTTAGGTTCAGGGTTTAGGGTTTAGGGTTTAAACTCCTTGAAGGGGGTTGTATAAGGGATTATATAGGGGACTACTATAGGGGCTATTAAGTGGGATACTGGGAGTTTAGACTAAAGCTCACATGGAGGTTCGGGGTAATCAAAGCCCAATGCCAGTAAGTACAACCTTCACCTTAGGTTATAGTAACACTGAACATCTAAGCATTGGGGCCCCTAGGAGAACGAAGCTGGTGCTGGCTCTATTGAGCTCGTTTTGGCCCCCAACCTGTCTGTGCGATAAAGGAACCTTGGCCCCAAACCGTGATCTCAAAGCCCTACTCCCTATTGTACACCCGTGATTGGCATACCTCCTTTTTAAGAGCCTTAATATTAGGATCTCTATAAACATACCTATTAAGGGGAGGGGCTTATCAATCAGGGCTCTGCATTAGACCCTAATAGCCTAAGCTCTGAATCCTGATCCTTAAGCCGGAATCCCCAGAGCGGTGGAGCCCATGAGTTTTCTGGATCTCCTGGTGTTTGTTTTGGGAAGTAAAGGCTCGGAGAGTAGTTTGGGATCCGCCTGTCCAAGTTACTGCTCTTAACTGTTGCGGGAGGGGTGAGAAGGCATTGTAGGCCGTCCCCTAAACCCCTGGTTGGTTGTTTGTCCGGCTTCCTGGATGTACTTATCCCCCCAAGTGTTGTCGTAAACCCACACAAACCTTGAACCCAAAATCTTGGGGACACAGGTTTCTGCAGTAGATTGCATCATGGAGTGATGCGATCACAATTCTTTTCTGAAGCCTCAAGGCATGGAAAGGAATAGCAGCAACATTGGGTTTAGGGAATTCAGGGTTTAGGGTTTAGGGCTTTTTCGTAGCAGAGGCAACTGGAACAATTAAGCCTCCTCCTACCTTCTGTGCTACCCCAGCACTACAACAGTCGGATGAACAAGAGTGATGCTACCGGTAGTGATAGTGATAAGTGATGACGCCATGAACAACCATTGCAGCAGTAATTCCAAAAAGCTACATTTGTGTGAGCATCATAACTAGCAAGTTGATGGTGGCAAAATGCCTGAAGTAAATGATGAGAACCGTTGTTGTTAATACGGTTTGCTGCATGTTCTTGTCATCGGTAGCTTCGAAGCGTTTACAGTCAAATTGTGAAAGCTGCCCTACCCGTCAACAATGAACATGGCTTGCCATCTAGGAGAAGGAAATGTGAGGTACTGTCAATATGAAGGTTAGCAAGGGACCATGAATGGTGGATCCCTAAACCCTACACCTGAACCTAAACCGTAAACCCTTAACCCACTGTAGGGTCTGGTTGGTAGTTTGGTACATTCCAAGGCAAGGTAGGAGCCCATGTCCATCATCTATATGGGAAATGTTCACCCCGATAGGCCCCTGCATAATCCCATTCTCCACTACCTAGACCTCCGTACCCTACCCCCTTTCTATGGAACCTAATTTTGTGCATAGAAATACTAGACCTAAAGATAGGTATCCGGAAAAGAGTAGGGTATATGGGTCTAGGTATTACACTAGTAGTACATCTTCTTATATGGGTATTGGTCTAAATTCNNCGGGGCCCTATATAAATTTCCCCATTTTGGGAACAGTAATTTAGGGAAACTGCCAATATGAAAAATGTTGACTGTAGCTCATATGACCTTGAAGCCCACTAGAGCCGGAAGCAGTGTCCCACTTCAGCTTTTTTTTTTTTATCACTGCAAGCATAGCAATAACATTAATACTAACAAAAATGCTATATAATAATGATGAATAGTAATCACAGTAATCTGTTGGTATTGTACGATTGGATTCTTCTCTCTTCCCCTTCGTCTTGAATATGACTTTCATGACCAGTAGCAAGAGTAATGGCTCCCATCGGCCGATCCCACTCAAGAACCACAAGTAAATCAGCAGCGGCAGTAGCAGCTACGTTTGCAAGGCTGGGATGCTACGTGTAGAGAGGCCCTGAAGGATTTGTCCCATTTCTGTGAAGGCCATACACAAAGCCCTTGTTATTCCCACGCGCTTTGTGCGCGCGCGTTGGGATTGCGCTGCGATCCTTTCGGAAAAACTTCGTATGAGGAATCGAGAACCCGCAGCTCGTCATTCGCCAGGGTGTGAGATAAGTGTAAAGTATTCCCTTATACAATCCCCAATAACACTGGGCAATTTGAAGCGACTTCACTTGACCTCGCCCTAAATGCTGGTCTATATAGGGAATTATGCCACCATGGCTTTAAATCGGGTTTTGAATTTCAATTACCCTGTAGTATGGTTAGCCCCATGGCCTTTGCCATGCCCTGAAGCCCTGTAAGCTTGGGTTGTTGGGGTTTCAGGGTTTAAGGTTTCAAGGTTGAGGGTTGAGGGTTTAGGGTTTAGGGCCTTAAAACTGGCTAGCATCCTAATATCCCGAGTCCCAGAAACCTTATTCCTACGGAATAGACCTGGTTGGCTCCTGATTGAAAAATTATATGAGCTATAGTCTAAACTCCTGGTGTCCCCTAAAAGTGTATGTTCAGATCCCAGCAAACTCTGAACCTATGAGATACTGTAGAAGCCAGAAAGTAGGTTCAAGGCTTGATGTCATTTGCCTATCACACCGGACTATACCGTTGCTTTACATATGAGAGCTTTCAAGAATCGGGCTCCCGTGTACCCCCCCAAACTATCTTGGAAACACCCAAAGATACTAGAGCTGCCGCTTCATGGGGCCACATTCGTTTTAGCTTAGGGTGAAGATAAACTGGGTTGCTGTTAACAAACTTATATTAAACTACCATAAAAAGGAAACCATATTGTTTACTGTACATCCACGTTATGCTAACATAGTTTGAGTGACATAAAGTAAGTTCCTCAACAGCATGCCAGTAAAGGGTATTTTGGAGCTCTGTTTTGGTTCAGCGCCTAGGCGTCTTGACGGGCAACGCTCTTTCTCGAAACCCTAAGCCTTAAACCGAGGGTCCTGAACCAACCGCATGACCCTTAACTTTGAGTTTGAGTTCTACCTGGACCCACAACAGTTATATAGAATAATGGCCCTAAGGGCTTAGGGTTTATGGGCCGCTGCTTTTTTCCTCATCAAAAAAGTAGAATTGAACTGCTTTTTGTTCTAGTAAATAAGGCCTCTCAATCTATCCTAATTAGTTGGAAGAAGCCACTATGCAATACCGGTTTCCATTCCTTGTCCATTTGATTCTCCATTATTGGGGGGCCATTTCCCTAAAGCCCAAACCCTAAACATTCAATAGTAGTTGCTAATGCCTTTTACATTCTTGTGGGGTAATATCCCTAAACCCCAAACGCTTAAGCACGAATACCGCTGTCGCAGTCTGAACAAGAAGCGGAATTATGAACGGCTTGCGGGTTTGGGGACTTGATTTTGCAAAAAACGGGTTTAGAGTCAAGGGCTTAGAGCTGAGCATTTCCTGTTCAGGATTAAGGGTTTAGGGTTCAGGGTTTAGAGTTTAGGGTTGGATTTAGGGTTCAAGGTTTTGAGTCAAAGGTTTATGCTTCAGGGTTTGTGAGGTGCAGAGTTTAGGGTTTGAGGTTTAAGGTTTGGGGATCATTCTTCATACTTACCTTTAGCTGTTGTGCCAGTGTCCTGCTAGTTTTTCAAGGGGCATAGGACCCAGCTCAACGAGCAGCATATTGATGCGTACATCTGCGCCCTAAGTCACAAACTATATATTTTCAAAACGTTCACCGCAGCCCGAAAGAGCCAGAACCACCTGAAATCTCGTTCCGCACGTGTGAGGGTTCAAAATAGAACCAAACATATTACGGTCCTTATTGTCGGGACTCCCTAAATCCTAAACTCTAAATCCTAAACCGTATGCCCTAAATCCTAAACCCTACATCCTAAATCCTAAACCCAAACTTCTAAATCCTAAGCCCCACCCCTTTGGGAAACCCCCATGTCCTAAGCCAAAACATCCTGGAGTTGACTCATTTGGCTGCCTGTACGCCGTTTACTGCTGCTTAAGGGCGAGTGGGGCGTGGATGCCAGAAATGATACGGTTTACGGTTTTAATAATCCCCACATGGCAGATTCCCAAAGCAGGGGAACCCAAGATAGATGCAAAAGACCTAAAGTCCTTATGATGGGGATCTCCTAAGTAGTCCTCATACATACCCCCTAATCCTAACTAAACCCTAACCCCTATACCCCATAATAGTCCCTATGTTCACTCCTCCACTCCCATAAACCCTAAACCCTAAAGCCCTAATCCTAAGCCCTAAACCCTATACCCCCCATCATAGTCCCTATGTTCCCTGCTCCACTCCCCCTGAAGCAGCAGCAAGTCCACACGCCTTCCTGCACCGCCGAATGGCGACGAGAGCATCGAGGTGGTGGAAGCAAGCAGCACGGATGGCGGATCAAGGCTTTAGGCTCACGGTCTAGGGTTGTAGGGTTTAGGGGTTTAGAATTTCAGTGCTTGAGGGTTCAGAGTCTTAGGGTTTTAGGGAAGGTTTTAGGGTCTAGGGGCTTAGGGTGTAGGGTTTGAGGTTTAGGTGTTTAGCATGTTAGGGTTTAGGGTTTGAGGGTTTAGGGTCTGTGGGGGCTTCCCAAAATGAGGGGTACCTTTTGGGGGTCACTGGAACAAGGACTATAGTACTTTGGTTTGTATATTTGAGTTCCCTTGCTGTAGGAAGCTATAAAAATTTGAAGCTCCAATGCTATTTGGGGTCTATCCATAGGGATAATCTAGAAATAAACTGACAAGAAAATGGACGATGAAGTGGAAAATTGGTTTCGAGAGGGGTTACTAGGATTATTACCAACATTATGGTTCTAGATTCCTTGTATACTTACAGTATGAGGTGCCTCAAGAAGACCTCAAACTGATCTTACCCAAAGGGTCCAAGCAGCTATATAGCATTTACTCGGGCCCTAAAGTAGCTACGTGGGAACCCCTTTAGGCAGTAAGTATATACAAGATATCTACATGGGCCCTTTGGGTTAGTAATTCTTGAAGACAGGCCAGTTTCGGGCTCAAAGTTCAGCTTTCAGGGTTCAGGCTAGGGGTCTCAGGGCTTAGGGAATACCAGTTGGAGGTTGCCAGACTCTAGCTAAGGGTTTAGGATTTAGGGTTCGGGGTGTATCAGGGTTTAGGGTTGAAGTCTAACGTCCCTGGCTGAAGGTTGTTGGGTTCAGCAGCTATGAATGAATCGTGGAGCTATTCGTTCACGGCGTTGTGCTATGATTGCTTAAGTGTTGGCCTTGTGTTTATCTAGGCGTTAGCGTTTCAGAATGGCTTCATACACCTCTATGGGTTATACTTGCGACCTTCAGGGCTTTCTATATAAGTACCCGTGTACCCTGGTATGGTATATATAGCTCATGGAGTCTTGGGGTTGTAGACGTGGTAGCAGCAATGCTGGTTCCATCCCTGCCGCTCGCGCATTTCTTGGGCCATGCTCCCTGTGGAATGGCAGCTCACTCGGGCCGGATAATAGGCTCCCTTTGAAGGGGTTATCCGTGTTGTATAGGCGCTATGTACACTTACAAGAATGATGGAAACCAACTTACCATTGTGAGGACAACCGATGATTTACCATCGCTGTTGTCGTAGCTAAATCGAACTTAACAGCAACCCAGTTGAGCCCAGGGGTTGTAAGGTTTAGCCCTAGCAGCATAGAAGCATCCTATACGATGTGGCTTCCCAAAGTAACATGAACTCCAGGAAAAGGCCATATGATACCAGTGTCCTTTTATGAGGAAGGCTTGCGGAGTGCCATATTAGTTTCCTGGTGGCTTCAAGTCTATAGATAATCTCTGCCTCGGCCCCTCAAGTCCATGACAAACTAGCAGGGGCTACATAATGAGATGAAGGGATATACTCCCCCTCACGTAGATAGAATACAGTACCCTAAACCCTAACCTAAACCCTACAACCCACATCGCAGAGATTGGATGCATCGGTATATAAGTGGTAGCTATTCTGCTTGAACGTGTAGAGTTATGTGTTTATTAACATATTTATATATATATATACATATACATATATCACCAGGGGGAGGCATGCGCACGGGGCCATGACCTGCTGCTTTCCAGAGCGAGGCAGCCGTATTAGAAGAAAAAACTGCAGCTCGTTGATCCCCTATGAGCTATGGTCCAATCTCCTTAAAAGGGGGTTATATAGGGGATTGTATATAGTGGTTACATAGGGATAACGGAAAAATGGAAACGACTATTTAGGATTTAGGCTTTATAGTCTAAACTCCCTAAAAGAGGGTTATATAGGGGATTATATAGGGGACTAGTATAGGAGTCATTAAGGGGGATACTAGGAGTTTAGACTATAGCTCATATGCCTAAGCAGGCGGCTCCTCATTTCAGGTGCTGTGGTAAACATATTTTTTAGTCGGGCACAGGACTTGGGCTTTGTGAGAGTTTAGGCTGTGGAGTTTAGGGATTAGGGTTCAGGGTTTAGGGTTTAGGGTTTAGGGTAAGGTTAGGGATGGGGTCTACTCCTTGGGACTTAGCTTGGACCTTAGACCCTTAACCCTTTGGGATTCCCTTATACTCCTATTATAGGTGCCTAGGGATTAACCCTTAGTAGGGGGTCCTAAGTGCCACGTAGTCTAGGTTCTGTCATGAGCTGTAGATGCTGTATCACGTGGACTTTCTTGGTGTTCAATATTACCACAGCTACGGGTTGAGCAGTTCTTCGGAGTAAGCGCATGCTAATGCCAGAGACAACCAAATACAACCCCTATAACCAATGTTCCTGCTTGTTCCGACCAGACGGATGATGACCATTTCCTTAAACAACTGCCTTGAGCAATATGGTGCGTTCATTGATGGCGTCAATACATCAAAGCAGATTCCCCATACTTGGGGGAGGCTTTGCTTGCTGTTCTCATCCTATTGTGAGTTGAGACAAGCTTCATCACCGTGCCCGCACCCACACGCAAACCCTAGGAAGTACAGATCCCTTGGGGTCATAAGCGGTGCAAAGTTTCCCCTTTGCACGGTCCACCCACCATACTAAAAAACTTCCTCGGAAGCTCCTCAACACTAGCAACCCTGAACCCTAAGAACAAGCTTAGAACTCCAAAGCTTGAATCCTGCTCCCAGCCTCAGACCCTTCTTGCACAGTCACGGGGGCTTCGCCAGTTGCTTTTATCGTGCGGTTTAGGGTTCAGGGGTGTGGTTTGTGTGGAAGGCTGTAGGGACGAACTGTATAATTGATTACTAAGTCCCCCCAAGCATGTAAGCCTCTGAAGAAAAATGAGCTTCAAAACCTCAGCGCAACTTGCTTCAGCTCTTCATAGACTTCTTGCTGGATCGCATCACGCGCCGGCCCTGGACTTTCAATCGGTAATTCCTGGGATATTCCCTGGGATAGTTCTACTTATTTTCGAGCCATCATCCCAATATATTCCCTGTAAAGGCATTTGACATGTAATTCTGTATAGAGCCACTTAATCTATCCTGGTTTCCTGGTTCGACATCAGGGTTTTTGCAAATGAGATGAAGGAGAGTCATATGAATCCTTCCAACAAGCTGTTTTCCTGCGAGTATCTTCTCTCATGCTTAAGATCCCGAAAGCCAAAACACCCCCGCAACTATTTCTCCAGGGTTGAAACCATGGGCCCCTAGTGTGGGCCCTTAACCCTGGGATCTTCATTTGCCTGCTATATACCCTATATGTACCCTCAAGGGTCCCTAGAATCCCCCTAAAAGGCCGAAGGGCCCTTTTTAGGGGCCCATACTTCTAACCTTAGATGCTAGAACTTTTGAAGTACCCTGGAAATGTCAGCAACGTTGGAAGTTAGGGATTGCTGCGTGGGGCTTGGGGTTTAAGGCTTAAGGAATGGGAAAGAAACTGGATGCTACAATGTTACCCCCTAAACCTAAACCCTAAACCATGTATGGCTTGAGGTTTAGGGAATGGAAAAAACCACAACAGCGACTGTTAAGGGTTCAGGCTTCAGGTAGCGGAAATGGAAACTGAAAGCGCCAGATTATTGGGGATTCTATAGGCGCTATCATAGCGACCCATTCAATAGAGGGCTTCAAGAGGAAAATCTCAAAGTGTGCTTCTAGACATGCATGCTCCAGACCCCCGACGGATCCAAGAAATGGAGCACCCCAAATATGATCCCTTTACTACATAGGGGAAAATTGGGGATTATATAGAGGTTTCATTTGTTGCATCCTCCTGGGGGTCTGGGACAATGCGGCTGAACCCTCTGTCGCCAGCTCTAACATCTTAACCCTGAGCGCTGAGCCTCGAACCCTAAATCCCCGACTTAGAAGGGTTCCATGCTGTCTCCCGCTCGGAGGTGCGTTCGTCGTTGTTGGGGTGTTTTAGGTTCTGCTTGTGATGCGCGGCCCGTGATTGGTTTCAGGAACCGACTAAGGGCTCAGCATGCTGCTTCAGGTTGACCTGAGCAAGGGCGCACGCCATGGGCGGCAAAATGTGGGACCGTAGGTTATGTAAGCCTAAACCCTTGTGCACAAGCCTTGTTAAGCTCTTCCATAAGAGTGGAGACGTAGCCGGGCTTAATCCCAAACTGTCCAACCCTGCCCTAAAACCATAAACGGTAAACCCTAAACCCTACATGCTTATTGACTGAGCTCAGAAGGAAATGGGGAAGTGAATGGCAGGCCTGCTTTCTTTGGGGCTTTTCAAGGAGTACTGTCGGATCCCCTTCCTTCATTCCCTACGAAGCACCAGATACACAAGTCAGGACCAAGCCCTACCTCGACTCCTAAGCCCGTACCATTACTCAGGGTCCCCAGATTCTGTTGTTCCAAATTTTGAAATCCAACATCCGCCGCCAAACCCTAAGTAATGGAAATAACCTCCAATCCCGAAGTCAGCACTCCAAATCCTACAGGTATCCTAAAACCACATATTCTTCATCCGAAGCTTAAGAGTCAGACTCGCTCTGACCCTATGTTTAGGGTATACGGCATTTGAGTAGTAGTTTATTTGGGGATACTATGGTACCTAATAGGGTTTAGGGGTCTAGGGTTTAGGGGTTTAGGGCTTAGGGTTTATTTGGGGATTCTATGGCACCCAATATACAGTAAGATTCTATCCTCCTCTTGGGGTAGAGTATTGTATATAAGGAATATAACCTTACTGGGCTTAACCACCAAAAAACAAACTACTCATTTGAATCCAAAGCTGGAAGCCTAGACTGGCCTCAATCTATGTATTGTAGAGCCTAAGCCCAAGGCCCCAATAAGAAAGTTTTCACGAGCCTCCCGACTCCTGACAACCCCGTCTATACAAGCCCCTATCCTAGGTTTAGGGTTGAGGGTTTAGGGTCTAGGGGTTTAGGGAACAGGGGCTTGGGATGATTTAGAGTTTGGGGGCTTAGAATTAATGAAGTTCATTTAGATCTGATTAAGAGATGCTGGCTAGGGTTTACAGCGTTTAGGGTCTATACGTAGCATATCAACAGAGTTCTCCTGAAGCTCCTAATTTTATCTGCGCCAAAATAATCCTCTGCATATTCTACTGTGGTTTTCCTTCCGTGACCATAGCGGGGGTAGTGGGGGAATCCATCAAGTTTAGAACCCACCAGCTAGTAGATGGATAATAGTCGTAGTATACTTATATCCAGCCCTTGAATGCAACCCCCTATTATACACTGGTCATGGGTCGGGGCAGGACCCAAGGTATATAACTCAAATCCTAGATCCTAAACCCTAGATACTAGTCCTAAACCCTAGACCCTTAACCTTAAATCCTAAACCCTAAACCCTAAATCCTCAACCCTGAACCTTAAATCCTAAACTCAAAACCCTAAACCCAAAGATAAGTCCATAAGTTTAGGACCAATCAGATGGTGGTGGTGCTGGGCTTGGAGGCTACTGGCGGATTCTTCATGGCTTTGTTTCACCATGTGCCTGTTTAGGGTTTAAGGTTTCAGTTGGATTCAGGGTTTAGGTTGGGGGGCTGGGGTGTTGGGGGGTTGAGGTTTTGGGCTTGGTGTTTATGGTTTAGGGATTTGGGGTTTAGGGTTTAGGGTTCAGGGCTTGGGTTTAGGGTTTTTTGGCCCTAAACCCTAAACCCTAAACCGCCTTGACACATCGTGCAGTTGGCTACGATCCTGTGAGTCTCCTGTCTTGGGTCCCTTTCTCGTCCTCAACCACTTCAATGGCCAACCCAAGACTCGCTGATGCTTGGGTTTAGGGTTTAGGG
>CAJNIZ010018891.1:139606-151965 GCA_905231905.1 Symbiodinium pilosum
TTTAGGGTTTAGGGTTTGAAGTTCTTGGTTTAGGGTGGTGAATGGACCCTGATCATAATCCTTGAACCTCAACCCAGGCTTGTGTTGAGTATTCTGATACCGATATTCCCTCCCAACCCGCTCGTAATCACCTGCCAGGAAGGAGCCGTGCGGTTTAATTGTCTAGGGTTTAGGCTGTAGGGATCGAAGGAGTCGGTTTTGCTTTCCGAACACTACACTCCAGCCATTGTCTTGTGACCTGGAGGGTTTGAAGAACATACATGCATGTGCCAAGAAGACGACCCTTCTTACACCTCAGCTGCCAGATATGTTTTAATTCATATCATTTAGGCTGTATTCGCAGACACGCCGTGAGCTTTTCTCTTGATGCTTGTGACTGCCATATTGCGATTTCTCTTGAACTCATTATAAAATGGGGGGTCCCCGTATAAAGTTCAATCATGTTGGGAACAGTACTCTAGGCCAAGTCCCACATGGTAGTATCCCTATTGGGGGGACCCCAAAATACTAGAACCCTTATTATAGGTACCCCCCCAAAAAGTACTCCTAACTTAGGAAACCCCACATCATGCTGTGTTCTTCGCAGCCGTCTGGCCTAGCCTACGCAGACGCTTTAGTAGAAAGACAAGCGCATCAGCGGCCTAAGAAGTAGAAGTGAAGAACCCTTGCCCTAGATCATGGCAATGTAAAGCAAGGCTTTGGCAAGAAGAACCATGAGAGTTTCTGGTAGTTTCCCAATATAGCTGCTGGATCCAAGGAGTTTAAAGCATACCTCTTTAGTGTGAAGCCGCATTCGCGTTCCAAAATCATAGGGAAGAGCAGATGCTGTAGACGTTGGAGCCCGCCCCTTCCCCTCCCCTTCCTCTCCAAACGCCCGTTGCGAACTTATTATTCCGAAATCGCAGGGTAAGTATGACCAACTTTCTCAGCCGGCCTACTTCCCTAATATGGTTCGAACCAGGTTATAAGTACAAGTGATAGCTGGGCTACTCTCACCCTGAACTTCCAAGATTGGATACACACACGAAGCTCATTTCAGCTTTCCTTGGCTCTCCCCACTCGGGGACCATGGACGTCTACATACCGCAAGCAAGGGCCGCGCTTGCCTTTCGCACTGCTCTCTCTGTTGTGATATGCGGCTCTTTGAGCATGTGGCTGGGACATGGAAGTAAGTGTCGATTTGGGATATTCGTATGTTACAGTACTTAGAGGGTCAGGGGGACTTAGTAGGTAGGTAAATCACATCTTTTAACCTACTTACGCGAAGTCCCCCTGACCCTCCAGGTACAGGTAGATATACTATAGTTCTCATCTTCCATTATTCCAAGATAACCCCTACATATAATCTATATTGCCCTCTATTCTCCCAATACTACCGAGAATATGGGGATATTATAAGAAGATCCCCATATACCCCCTATTCTAGTTACTTAAGGGGGACCTCAAACCCTCAACCCTCAACCAACTAGATATATTCCCAAAATAATTAACACCTATATAACCTAGACTATCCGCTATTATCCCAATATTACCGAGAGTAGGTTCTTTAGATAGTTGGAGCCCTAGGGCTGGCAAACTTGACAGAAAAGGGGGCATGCTAGGTTCAGCTCAAGGCTCTGAATCGTGACCTCGGATGCTCATGGTGAAGGGGTTAGGGCTTAGGAAATAGGGATTAGGGTTTAACTCTAGGGGGTTTAGGGATTAGGGTCAATTCGGGCTGTCAAACGGTCCGAGGAGATTTACCGATTTGCAGTTGCAAATCGGGAGAGGACAATCAAGGGCCTGCTCTTCACATGACCCTGTCCTCACCGTGAAAAAGCTCTATGTCTGTTCGAGGCATGAACACCATAGAGTTTTGTTCTTCAGAACCATATGCCTGTGGTCCCCTAATCTCCGTCAGCTCCAAAACTTCTATTCGGGGAGGCGCTGTATGCTGGGCTCCGCTTGGAGCTATTTGGGTAGTTGTCAAAATAATGGTCCCTTTTTGGGTCCCTAATATAATACGGCACCTAATATTTAGGGTACCCAAAAAGGGACCATAATTTTGACAACCACCCATTTATCCAAGTCCGGCTGGCAACTTTTATCCTTGCCTCCGAGACCCCTTTTGCAAATGGCAGTTTTCCATGCCTGCACCAACGCGCGCTCAGGTACCTGTCTTCTATCACGTCCCCCACAACCTTTTCCTATGCAGAGGCACGGCTTACAGCTGGGTTGCTGTTCGGGAATTTGAGTCACCATAATTGGTATTTAGGGTTTACGGTTAAGGATTACCATAATGAGTGCATATAGTACTTAATATGGTTTCCCCAATATAGTAACTTAGCTTAGCTTCCTTGACAGCAACCCAGACAGTTCAGTCCCCGGCATGTGTGTCAGGCTTGTTGGTGAAGGTTGGGACTTCCGGTTCCGAACAGGTGTAGGGTTGCGGGGACTGAGTTTTAGAATCAATGCAACAGCTGGATTACTTCTACAATGCGCTTACATGTAGCTCGTAATATGACCCCTATTATAGACTCTTGCAGGGTGCGGGCAGTACCCAAATAATCGCCCTCAAACCCTTATGCGAGGCGCTCAACCCATCATAGCTGGATAGGTAACCTTAAGCATTTTAGGGGCGTATATGCTCCTACCAGAATCAAGGGGTGTAGTCGTTAGGGAACTCAGCAGCCAGGGGCCCTACACCTTAACCCCCAAACCCCGAACTCTAAACCGCAAACTCTAAATTAAACTCTAATACCATACGTAAACCTTAAATCCTAAACCTTATAACCTAAGCCCTAAACCCCATAATACCTAAAGCAAGGACACCAGGTGAGATCCCCTTGAGTCGCGTGTCGTTGCAGGAGCAGCAGTGCCAAAGCACTAGGCATCGCTATCTGGACCCCGTATGTCCACATGTCGGGGTTCTGTTTTGCACTGTTGAATATAGATAAAGTTGTAAATATGGGGAGCTTTCTAAAATAGGTAAAAAGTAGGACATCTGGGGCAGGGATTCAGGATTAAGGGGCCCTAACGGTCCGAGTATGCAAATAGGATCTAGATTTGGTCCAAACAGGTTCCTCTTGTGATACTTCCGCCCGCAACCATATGAGCAATGGTCTAAATATTGTTAAGGGGGGTTATCTAATGGATTACATAGGGGACTACTATAGGGGTTATTAAGGGCATACTAGGAGTTTAGACTATAGCTCATATGATAACACACGATTTGTTTTCTTGGACCCCTTCTGCTGGTTTCCATAGCTGAGCGGCTTTAGGGTGTATGCCCTGCAGAATCGTCATGTCATGCAACAATCCTGAAAAGAGAACCCACAGTGCTCATCCCGTTCTTGCTTGAGAAGATCATTTTCCCTAAGTTGAGTGTCCAAGTACCCATATATGGGGGCTGTAGGTCCCAAAAGCCATAACCTGAATGGTATTTGGGACTTGAAACCCTAATGTTTGCTTACTTGGTCCCTCAGAGTTTGTAGCCGTGTCCCAACAAAGAACTGTCGAACTTAAACCGAAATCTCAACACTCACCATTACACCCTAAACCCTAAACCCTAAACCCCTACACCCCTAAACCCTAAACCCCTAAACCCTAAACCCCTAAACCCCTAAACCCTAAACCCTAAACCTCCTCAAGTCCAGGAACCCCAAAGGCCCAGAGCTTCAGCCCTGAATCCTAAACTCGAAACTCTTCAACACTCCCTAAGGGTCTAAGGACCCAAATAATGGGGTTTTAGGGCCCAAATACTATAATATGAATGGTATTTGGGCCCTAAAATCGTATTATTTGGGTCCTTGGACCCTTAGGGACTTTCGACACGTTTGAAAAACTTTGCGAACCCTACGAAACAATAAGCGAAGCCTCAAGAATCCCAAGAAACCCTAAGCACCAAAGAGAGAAATGGTTTCCCAAAATAGGCGGACCCCAATATAGATGGACGAAAAATACCTTGTTACTGTGACCTCCCCCCTCCCAACAAAAAAATGTATATATATATATATATCTTTAATTTTGGGAAATCCTATACCCTAAACCCGAAAAACCCTAAACCCCGGAGGCATTGACTCTGGAGAAAAGGTCCGATAAAACACCCTAAACCCTAAACCCCTGGATTTTGGGAAACCCTATACCCTAAACCCGAAACCCTAAACCCCTTAATTTTGGGAAACCCTAAACCCGAAACCCTAAACACTTTAGTTTTGGGAACCCCCCCAACATGACGCTGTAGGCCGCTTTGTCACCCATCTTCGCCTTTATGATGCCTGCGATGCTGCGTGGAGAAGCTGGCTCAGAACTTTTAGGGTTTGGGGTTTAGGGCTTAGGGTTTATAGGGTTTGGGGCTTAGAGTTGAGGGTTTAGGGTTTAGGATCCAAGGACAAAAATAAAAGGGCTTTAGGGCCCAAATACGATACTAGTAATGGTACTTAGGACCTAAAGCCCTACAATTTGGGTCCTCGGACCCTTTAGGGAACCTCCCAATAATCCCCTAGTTTCGCCAATCTAGTAATGGGGGTCATTTTAGGGGGTTCCATGCTTTGGATCCTTTAGGGGGTCTGGGTTTAGGGTTTCGGGTCTAGCGTGTAGACCACGGAAAATGAGGAGATGAGAAAGGATTTAGCGCATGAAATGCAACCTCGGATTCTGTAGCTTTAGGGTCTGAGGATGTATGGCTTGCGGTTGAATTTGGTGTCAGTGCTCAATGTGAGGCTTGACGTTGTAGTTACTGCGTCGTACATTTTTGCCATGTCCTGGGATCTAGGTTGGTGATTTTTGGTTGCAATGCTTTGAAGATTCCATGTCCGAGCCCACAGGTTTGCGAATCCTCTCTGCGCACCAGGTAGTAGTCATAGGTCATGCAGTCACAGTATCCTCGCAGCAATCATCAGTTTCATCCCGGATCGCTACAAGAATCGACGTGTTTAACGACCACGCATTTTGAAGTATGATGACTTGAACAGCTGAGTTTCCTCTACTTGGGTAGCTGTAGGAGCGTTCCACGCGCTTGAAGAAGATGTTGGCGCTTGAGATGTCCATAGGTATGGGGGGAATGCTGTAGCCCCACGTACGAGGCATCGTTCAGCATGGGTTCCTTGGCTTCTTTGTCACAAGCACAGCAGCTATGTCTACGCAAAGCTGGCGAACGTGCCAGATTTACGAAAGCCACCAGTTGGCTGCACAAGAAGAAGACAAGGCTGCAGCATCTCTTGTTCGGACGGCCGCCTCGAGCAGCTCGGAAGCTGACCAAGGCATCAGAGTACTTCCTCCGTGCTTGCCGGTATTATGAGAGGCCCGATCATCCTAGAACCAGCTACAAGTGGGTCAAACTTCTGCACAAGTACGTTGCCGCAATTCCGCATCATCGAGCACGAGCTGACAAATATCCTGCGATGGATCCTTGCCAAGGCTGGCACCCTCGCCGAGCTTGGTCTTTCATGTTGGTGATGTTCAGAAAAGCTTTTACGGTGATTCTCTCAAGTTTGACATGCGAACCTGAGCCCTAAACCCTGAATCCTAGATCCTTTTTGTGTAAGCAATCTCCGTATACCCCAAGCCCCTCCGGGTAGGCCCCAGATTGTTGTTTCGGGCTTAACTTAAGTGAGGGCTAGGATAATTACGTGCAACCTTTCATGGCAGCGTTGTCAAGATTTGGTTCCTTTATAATAATAAGGTTGCTATATTATGGAGACCCCATTTTCCCACTGCTTACCCATACCTTAGTCACTTCAGTAATTTAAGTTCCTTAGCGGCAAGCCTGAGTGGAGCTGCGAGTATAGCACTTGACTTGCGGTAGATGATGTAGGGCTTATGCAGGGATCCCCGCTCCATCGCACTTTGCGAGTTTTCTGGAATTTGTTGAAGAGGCTGCCTGGCAGTCATATAGGGTTTAGGGTTTAGGGTGGTATGTGTTAGATCATGAGGGGTGTGCTTGACAATGGTTCTCTGGGGGACCCCTCACATCTGCACTCACAGCAGTCAGCGTTCTGGAAACCCCACAACCTCAATCCTCCCTGTACCTGGTAGCTTGTATAGGGCGATCAAGGCCCACAATGGGGTTTGCTATGAGCTGATGCCTGCTGATTCTCACGAACGCGAGTCTGAAGATAGATGTAGGTACCAGGAAAGATCTCCATGTTCCATGCTCTAGGACACCCAAAGGCTCCATCTAGGTATATAGTATGTACTTGGGGCCCAAATGGGATCCCGTATAAGTATTTTAGGAGCCAAAAATATACTATATAGTTACTCGGAGCCTTTGGGATGGCGATGGTAACCCAACCCCGAACTCAAAAGTAGCGAGTATTTCGTTCTCGTGTGTATGCACGCAAGGCTTCATTTCAGCACGAAATGAGCCTTACGTTTGAACTTGCTAAACCTTCCACTCTGACCTGGCAGTAAACCAGAGCCCGTTCAGGGTGGTTTAGGATTTTACTATAGTGCCCCCTGGGTAGATGGAACGTGGTACAGTATCTTATGGGGTTGGGCAATTCCAAGTTCTTTTTACTTAAGGGGGAGCATGCAACTTTGAAATAATTATGCACTGAGCGCTGCGTGTCCCTGACACTGATCCCCCGAATCCAGAGTTCTTGCACGCAACCCTAAACCCTAAAATCTTGCTTGCAAGGATACTTGCAAGTTGAGTCTGACCTGGGTGGCCAATCTGCATTTAGCTAGTAAGGGTTTAGGCTTTAGGAGTTCCCAGAAATAGGGATAATGGTGATTGTATTAGGGTCCTCCTATATTCCTAGTATACCACTATTACAAGGTGGCGGGGTCCACCTAAAGTCTTTTAGACCCCAGAGTGTGTAACAACCTCGGTCAACCTCACCTAGAATGAGGCTTTCCCAAAATTAGGGCTAGCACGCGGCGGGTCCCTATAGTAAGGATTGCAGTTCTAGGACATGCATTGGGGTGCCCCTATTTGGGGAAACTGGCAAATGTTGCCTTTAAAGCAAAAAGAACCCTGAACCCTAAAATGCATAGTCTGAGGTTCTGAATCTTCTTACAAGAGCCAGTAAAAGTGTTTTGTTCAGACGGCCCATGGTAAAGACCACCAGGACGATGAGGCGCGTTTTAGGGTTTTGGGTAGACTGTGTCACAGAGATCCTTGCGCAGACGTTCAGGGTGAACCCGTAAATGTCAGATCATCCCTTCGTACTCTTGAGTTTTTTTCAGGGTACCCCGCTTCGAGAAACACCAAGCCCTAAGCCCTTAACCCTAGACCCTAAGCCCTAAATCCGAACCCTAAACCCTAAACTGTGCGGCAGTTGAAATTTCAGCTCAGTATTACACCGGCCAGACAAGTAGCAGCCCATGAACGCCATTGCGTGTAACTTCACGGGCGGTCTTGGAGGGTCAGGGGGACTTAGTAGGTTAACAACCCCTATAACCCATATGAGCTATAGTCTAAACTCCTTAAAGGGGGTTATATAGGGGATTATATAGGGGATTATTATAGGGGCTATTAAGGGTATACTAGGAGTTTGGACTCTAGGTCAAATAGTAACCTTAAGCATTCAATTCTTAACCTACTTACTAAGTCCCCCTTACCTTCCAAGTAGGGGTCAATGTCCAATTGCAGAAGGCAATGGTGTACCATATCCTAACCTTGTGGAACAGAAGCCCAAAACTATAGCCTTCTGGCTTTCAGGGTAAGGACTTAATGAAACACCACTTAGGGCCCAAACAGGTTCCGGTGTCAAGGTCCTGTATCTGGCTTCCTTGTACAAGTATCTCTTGCTCAGGTTTTTAGTATCTGGGGTCTAGGGTTTGGGGCTTGTAGAGTTGAGAATTTCAAGTAGGCCTCAAACGATATTGGGAACTAGTCGGATCCCTGTACTATGTAGGTTGCATGCAGTTTGAAGGGCTGCTGTGCTCCGGCTCTTAGGTTTAAAAGGCGCCGGCTTCAGGTCCTGCAATAAGGAAATAGACTAGAAGTCCCTCGCTCCTTTTGGCGCCCCCAAAGTTGTTTCACGCTATTCGGGCTTGCAAAGAATTGCCCTACGGATCCCAATAGCCCAATGTAGGTAATATTTGCCGACTTTAGGGGCTAATGTAAGCTTTTATTTGTATACTTGGATCCCTGAACCCCAAACCATATAAACCCTTAAACCCTAAACCCCTGGGTTATAATATTTCGAAAGTCCCATGTGAGCTATAATTTAAACTGCTCGTATCCCCTGTAACCATAGTCCCCTATATGATCCCCTATATAGCCCCCCTTAAGGAGTCTAGACTATAGCTTACGTGGTCCGCTCAGATTACCTCGGCTTTCCTCCTCACGCCGCTGGGCATCGGCATGAGCTACTCTATCCGCATCTGGGAGTCTCTTATACCTATAGGTTGGGGTTTAGGGTTTAGGGCCCCCCTTAAGTAGATAGAGTATACGGTATATGGGGATCTTAGTATAAAGTACCCAAAGCCATATTCTATCTACCTAAGGGGGACTTTAGAATCATGCCCTTCCCAGTGCAGAAACTGTCCTTAACGAAGTACTATGAATTATGGGATGAATAGAACTCCTATGAGTTCTTGTCGTAATTGCTGCTGCAATGGGGAATGACCTAATTAACTTAAACCACTGTTCCAAGCATTGTGGAAGTCTCATCTCAGAAACCTCCGGGAGTGTGGGAACTCAAAGTTTGGGACCCAGACTGGCTATCATTTGACGGAGATTGTCATGTAGCAGAGCTTCGGGCTATGGACGATAAGAATGCGAACGTTTTTGTCACGATGAGGTAGCATGCACAGCGTTCCATTCTTATCATTCTGCCCTAGTTGCCGCTTTGTATGTTGGATACTGCTCCCACTGAGGAACAGTGGGATGAAACACCAGAATATGAATTCTGATCTAACATGCCACTGTTGCAGACTGTTGATGGAAGGGGGCAGTAGCCAATTCATTTGATTGTTAGTTGATCGAATTGCATGCTGCAAGCCGGCGCTGTAGAAAAGGCGTCAAAGTTCTGGGAAATCTCGGCGAAAACTTCCGGTATTGGGTTGCAAGAGTGCAAGCTGCGCATATATCCTGCTGAATAGTGAGAGGATGTGTACCATGGTTGATGGACAAAAGCCTTCCTGTCCCTAAGTATGCTAAGCTACCACTACGCTACCATGCTGTCTAGTGTTTCTGTATATGGGACTTCCTTCTCCGGGTTTCGGCATGTGTGGTCATGCAGCATTTCGTCCATCAGTATAGTATCGCAGTGCAGGGATGTCGTCTTTTTGTATAGGTCCGTATAACAACATGTCAAATAAAGGCTCCAAGCCTCAATCTCTGGTCTACAGACCCCTAACCCCATAAACCTTGAACTCTGTATCTCTTAGCCCTATAGCCCTAAAACGAGATTGTCCAAGACTCTATGTACATCTGGCATGGATTGTCCACAGGACAGGTTGCTTAAATTCTTTGTCTCTAAGCCCCGAACCCTGCATGAGCTATAGTCTTAACTCCAAGAATCCTCCCGAACAACCCCTATAACACCCCCTTAGATAATCCCCTATAACCCCCTTTAGGGAGTTCAGACCCTAAACCCTACTAAACCCTAAACTGGTAACGCTATATAACCCCATTTTGAGGAATTTAGACTATAGCTCACATCCTTGAAAACTTGAGCCTAGGCTTCCTTTGCTATCTCGCGGGTGGATATCAATGGCGGACCTGGATTCTGAGCATAGGCGCGGATAGGGCTGTTTAGGTTTGAGGGGGTATAGCCCGAAACCCTTAACCCTAAACTGAAAGATTATCAGATTACGCGGGAAACGGGTTGAGGGATAGGTTTGGGATGCGGGGTTCAGGATTTTGGGGAACAGGTGTGGGGCCTGGGGCGTATACAGTAGATGCCAAAGCAATCATAGACACATGAAGTTGTGGTGCTTTCAAACCCTAAACCCCAAAACCCTAAGCCCTAGACCCAAAACCTCTTTCTGTTTCAGTCCCGAGCACTGTAGTCCCCCAGCGTTATGTATGCATTGCACCTCGTTCTGAAGTGCTTTGCTGAGCTTTACGAGAACTAGGTTCACAAAGCTGTTGTTAATTCCTGCTTCGTACAACCCTGTAAATACATACTGTCGATGATGGAGATCCTCACCTGAAGCTCCATAAATCCTAGGAATTACAGTATCTGCTGGGTCTTACGTAGTGGTGCAAGATTTCCCCCATGAACAGTAGCACTTGCCTAGCGGCGGCATCCAAACGTAGTCCAGTTTTGTCATGTTGCAACTGACAATTTGAGATTTCACTTGAACAGCCGCTTTTCATATTCTTCTCCAGGCTTCCGGAATGCCCCAACCGGTTGCCCCTGGATTCCCGACGCAGGGTCACACGCCACCCTCCCCAAAAGTAAAATGGAACCTCAATAGCCCCCATTAAACGGGAGTTATTGGGTGGCTTCCATGTCAATTTGAAGGGCAGGTCTGGTAAAATCACTCGGGGAGATCCATGCTGCAGGAAATCCCAAACACTGCTACGTTCCAAGGCAGCACCCTAAAACCCTAAACCTCTAAGCTTTAGGGGTTTAGGGTTCAGGGAAGCATTACCTTTAGAGTCCTCTGGCATAAGAGAATCCTTCTACGCAGGATTGGCCGCAGTGGTGTTCCTGGTAGTTGTTTGGGGCACAGCCGCTTCGCTGCACTTCACTTGCAACCCTAAACCCTAACAGAGAGGACTGTGGCTTGGGCCCCCAAAGGTCCCCCAAAATGATAGAACATAGGCTTGATTCTATACAGGCCTTATCCACAGCGCATTATCCAACCCTAAACCCTGTTGCCCCTAAAACCTCGAGCTGAAGAAACAGGAATGGGACATCTACAAGCAATCAGGCGGTTTATGCTAGCCCCATGCAGATGACGTAGCTCATGATGAGCTATCCCCTGTCCATGTTGCACCCATAGGTTGCCATCCCTTTGAAGAGCCCTTTTGAGGGGCTGATTTTTTCAGAGGCAAAGCTACCAGTACAGAAGTTTATGATGCACTTGCTACAGCAGACTTCGGGGGCACTTTCTGGAGCCCCATGCCACCCTGCAGCTCTGCTCGAGCTATAAACCTTACACCCTATCCATTCTGAGCCTCATCTGCCTTAGCTGAGCCAAAGTGAGGGGTGCCCCGGAACCATAGGAGGGGCCACCAGGGCTAAAACCCTTTTTTCTGGGCTTAGCACAGGGCACGCTCGAAAGGAGCCATTCGCGCTGGCCTTCATGCTGCAAGATGGGACAACCGAGTCAGTGGCCCATGTCGTGAGCACAGGGAGAACATTTTACCAAGCAAGTTAAAAATAGCATGAATACCACTACGAGGGAACCCCCTGTTGAAATTGGCGCCTGCATATCAGAAAATGTGGTCGGGCTTCTCAAGTCACCTTAGTCTGCAAACAAAATAAGGATTCCGGCAGTAAGGCCTCCAGAATGGATGCACTGGAGTTTTTGCCATGCTTGACGATTCCAGAACCCGCAATTTTCCCGGGTATGTTACGCGAATTGCATGGCTTCATCTAGCCTTGCGGCCCCTCCAAAAAAAGCAACATTGTGAAACAGGTATTCTTGGACTCTTGAAATCAAAATTATAACTGCAGCTCCGGTTTTTCTGTGGGTGCGACTCTGAACCCTGCTGCTCGAAACTTGACATGAAATGAAACCTGTTGGAAGCCTGATTGCACCTGCCGAGGAAAAAGAAGAAATTTGGGAAGAGGGGGAGCCCCGACACGGTCAAAATGTAAGGTTAAGGGTTTGGGGCTGAGGGTGAGAGATCCATTTTCAAAAAACACAAACCTCTGCACACCACAACAAGAAGATCTTGACCTTTTAGCGCAAGATTAATAAAGTCGCTGCGCTACTTGTCACAGAGCCCACCACCTTACCTCAACCCCAAAATCCAGCCCCAAGCTAGATGAAAAACGGGGTTTAGGCTCTAGGGTTTGGGGCTGAGGTGGCAACAGTCCTTCATGCTCCGAAAGTTCTGCCACTTGGCACGCTCGGCATTGTCACAGGGACCACGCTGCTTTTGGGGGCTTAGGGCTAACAGTCTTTGATCTGGGGCCCCGGGTTTTGGAGTGTTGACGACGTATGGGAACTAGTAGGTACCCCTTAAGGTTTAGGGTTTGTGATACTTGGACGCTAGGGAAAGTCTCTACATTTCTGAAAATGATATGATGCGTGGTTTTTTATCGGTCATAGGAGATATGTAAAGGACGGACATCGGATTCGTGACGCAGGCTTTTTGATCAAAAACGATAACGCACTCACCAAAAACGATAACGACAACATATACACGGAAAATTGGAAAACGATAACACACTCACAAATTTTCCGTTGACCAGTTGCCCAGACCTTAAATAAAAACCGTGCATCAAATCAAGCGCAGCTCCCATCCT
>CAJNIZ010018891.1:152065-171200 GCA_905231905.1 Symbiodinium pilosum
GTACGACACCAACTAACTGCTTGTACAGGGAAACCTACCGCGGATCTACCGCGAGTCTAGCGCCACCCTGCATAAAGTGCGGTTTACCCTGCGTGCCGCCTCATGAAGAAGAGGACAACCAAACCCCATGATAATATTCAAGGTCTGTTTATATGATCTTCCTTCAAAGATATTTTGACCATCGCCCATATCCACTCGCACCTCCATACATAGATGCTATACACAGATCTCTCTCTCTCTCTCTCCTCTCTCTTTCTCTCTGTCTATGTCTCTCTTCTATGTCTCTCTGTCAAGCCAGTGGTCTGGTCCTTTCAAGATACATCACAACCCACCTAAATCCTGTGGGCCCTGGCCGGGCCAGAAATCCTAAAGATTTTGCCAAGTGTTCTGTAGCAGTGACATATCAGAGCTGACACAACATAGAAGCATGGGGTTCGGAGTCAGAGATGAGCATGTTTTGGAAAGTCTCTTCAGGATTCATGACCGTGGAAGCTAGGTTTAGGGTGCCAGGAGTCTGGAAGACCGAGAATTCGTGTGGTTGTAGTCTACACCGGAGTCTGAAGACCTGGGCACAACGCCCCCAGAAATGGATGCCACAGTTGGAGATTGGAATCATTCGAACTTCGCTTCTTCCCACTTCAGAGTCCTATATTCCTAGGCCCTCCAAGCACCTCCAATTCAGGCTCTGGGGTCCCTAGTAGTGGGTATGTATGCCAAGCTCTAAACCCCAAACCCGACCCCAAACCCTACACCCTAAACCCTAAATCTTGATTCAGAGGGTAGTTGGAGGGCCTTGGCTTACACAGGTTTGAGGCTGTAGGGTCGAGGGCACAGCCATCTGCCCGGCAACCTTAGTCCTTCTTGTGTCGCTTGCGCATCATGGTCATTCACGCGGGTGAGAGGCCCGCAGCCTACCAGTTCATAACTTGGGTTGAAGCTTTGCCTGGACCGCAGAACATATAGAAAAAGTGTCCTTCTGGACATGTTTTTTGTGGCGGTGGTCGTTTGTTTCAATTGTTTTCGGGGTCCAAGTACGGCTTGGCCATGTATATTGAAGCAGGGATTCCTGCCAGGTCACCTGTTTGAAAGCTACAGTCTAGACTCCTTCAAGGGAGTTATATAAGGATTATATAGGGGACTGTTATAGGGGATATTA
The DNA here is from genome assembly GCA_905231905.1 of Symbiodinium pilosum. Classification (NCBI taxonomy): domain Eukaryota; class Dinophyceae; order Suessiales; family Symbiodiniaceae; genus Symbiodinium; species Symbiodinium pilosum. Next base: position 153,222 of record CAJNIZ010018891.1, read on the forward strand.
AGGGGGATACTAGGAATTTAGACTACAGCTCGAATGTTGGTTGAACATCCGGCTGTCCGGAAGCTACCAGGTAAGTGATCAAGGCAGGTTTATCATCCGAACATGCAAGCATTTGCGGTTTACGGGTTTAGGGGTTTAGGGTCTAGGGTTTAGGGTTTAGGGATCAGAATGCCAGCAAGGCGCTCATGAAGTTCTATCCTACTGCTTTGCAGTGCGCAACACACAATGACAGCACTGGTTCTGGGCATTCAGACCTCTATACCCTGGCAACCTTATCAGTAGCTTGAGAACTGGTTGGCAAGGACTAGCATGATAGCGCCTCTTTGCTCGATGCCTTATCTGCCGTGAGGCAATTTTCCTTGGAAGCCAGTGGAGTTTCTGCACACGTCTCTAAACATTAACCCCTAAGCCCTTCATTCTGCATGGCCTTCAATAACCTGAGGTTTGCAAAGATTCCCACCTGAAGCGTTGTATCTTATGAAAGGCCTTTTTGAGATAATCGCATATCACACGGCAATCTTTCAGACTTAGACTCCTTCAAGAGGAGGCTATGTAGGGGATTATATAGGCAACATTATGAGCTTATTAGGGGGGATACTAGTTTGCTAGGAGCTTAGACTATGGCTCATATGCTGGTTTTCCACAACACATGTCGTTTCGCGGCCCTGTCCCTTGCAGTTCCGCAAGGTGCTTAGCAGGCAATGAAGGAACTTCTGCAAAACAGCAGCGATGTCTGCCGAACATAGCAACTTTAGATCCTTTTCTAGGCATGCGATGCGTTTGCAAGCTTCATGCACCGCGTCCAGCATCTTCACAGATGGAACCCCAAAGGATGCTTGGACTCCACACCCTAAACCCCCAAACCCTAAGACTGCATCATCTCAAAATGGGTTTCCGTATTAATTAGCTTATAAGGCAGGGCACACCCCATACTTCGTCCAGAAACTCTGCGGGCTTCCTTTCATGCTGCTGCATGTGCCCCAAGTGAGGGAAGCTTGGCGTGTCTAAGTGCATACGAGGACCATTAGAGCATCAGAGGGGTCCAAACAGCGAAGGTGGCTTGACGGTTACAGTGGATTCAAGCCCTGCGCAGGCGGCCGAGAGATTACGGTGTTTGTTCATTCAACTTGCGTGCAGAAGTAGTGGGGATGGAGGAGATCTTACATCACTTGATTTACCCCCCAAACCATGTGGGTAACACAAGTCCCATCATCCGCCATGTTTCGAAAGCCGCTACTGCACCCCTCCCTTCATCACTCATCCCATGGAATAGACCCTAAAGCACATGAATACCTAGTTCGTGTTTGTTGAGGGTTTTTTCGGACAGTGAGCTGCGAAGTCCTACCCACGTCATAGCCACAGCAATGGACATAAGCATACCGGTAGCATCAAGATCCCCGAAAAACCTTATATAATATGGTCCAAAACCCTTGAAATAGGAATCATTAGATGCATAGGGATAGACATAATATTCGTGTTGGTCAGTTCAACCCCCGCGCGGGCAGCTGCTCTTGGAGCCTCCCTGCGAAAAGCCCCAACTTCCGACCAACTTGATGACCTCGCTGCAGAGTTGTATGGTACTCACCGAGACATCCCCGCCGCAACAACCGAGCTCGTGAGCAACCTTTCTTGCCATGAAGCAGCCATAGGAGCTGCTCTAGCCCCCATTCAATTGCTAATGCTGGGCCTCAGGCTTATCCGTGCTGAGTACCTGAAGCGGATCGGTGCCTGGTCCAAGGCCTATCAGGCATCCCCTTCACTCCAACCACAGCCCCAGATAGCATTGGAGGGCGATGTGGTCGCACGTCTGGACCTCTTCGATGATTGGCTCTCCTCTGAGGCTGGCAAGCACTGTCTCCGCGAGCTACGGTGGCTCATACCGGATCAACGTACAATTCTGGCCAGAGTTCGCAACAGCTATCGAGGTCGGCTAACTCATGAAACTCTGCTCCGCAGAGTGGCGGAGGCAGGCGTACCCATGCGGGTGAACGGCCGGATCGAGTGGGAACTGGATGGCCTGTCCTGGCCCCATGCTCGTGCTGCCCTGGGCAGCATCTGCAGATGCGCCAGAACGGCGCCCGTACCCCTTGTAAGCTGCTGCTTCACTTGCGGTGGTGTGCAGCTCGCCGGGGACCCCACTACTGACCCTGTCCAACCGTGCCCCTGGTGCCGACGGGTAAATGGGGCCCGTTGCCGAGCATGTTCCTGTGCGCTCCACTTTCGAGGCGGGTGCACGTGGAATCATGGGGCCCATGCAGACTACCGGATGCTCCCTGATGAAGCCATTCAACTATGCCCGGATTGCCATTGGCTGTGGATCAAGGCCTCCTCCAAGATTCCTCGTCGCCCTGCTGCTTCAACTCCCGCCGACATCAATGCCCACATGGAGACACTGGTCACGTCATGTGTTCCTGCCGCTGGACTCTACAGTCCGGCCGCTGCTTCCCCTCAGCGACAGCGACTCCGTCGTTTCCTGCAACGGTGGCTGCGGGGTAACTGGCAACCGCTCCAAGAGGCAGTCTTGGCTTTTCACGCACGGTGTGCCCCCATGGTCCTGGACACGGCGCGGACTACCGCCGATGTGCATGCAGCCGCTGATCATCTAGTCCGCAGAGGCGCAGCCATCTCCGAGGGTCTGGCAAACGCCAGGCGGATTCGGGCAATTCCTTAGCCTGCCGGAACTGCCAAAAAGGACCCGGTCATTTTGGAACTATTCAGTACTTTTGCCACATGCGATGCACGATCGGCAAGCTTCAACCCTGGTGTCAGCTCCAGCGTGCCTCCCTCGTCTGGGCGTGAAATTTTGGCTCTCAGGAACAGGTTCGGCAGTCCTTCCTGCCTCCCTCCGCCCAGGATGGAGCTCGTTCGTCCGTCTCGTCCGTTGTTGCTAATGTTGGTTGCTGTTGTGTGTGTTGATGGTTTGGACTGGCACCTTAAGCCCTCGGGCCGGAGGTGACGTCACTTGTTAGGCCAGGCTACTGCCTCGGTCAATCCTCCACTCCACTCCACTCCCCCGCGCGGGCAAGTTGAGGCCCTTTGCTTACGGCCTTCACGAACGAGGGATTCAGGGCTTATTACTTATGGCAAGGTCGAGGACTTCAAGGTTACGGACCAGTGACAAACCGTAAGTCCTTGAGAATCAACTCCGCAAGATACAAGCTGGCTAAGCAAGCACCGGCAACAGTATATTTTGTTTGCTGGTGTGCTAAACTGCTTCAAGCTATCGCCAAAGTCAACAGGGCGACCCTACCTCTCTTTTCTTCTCTCAGGCTTTGTCCAGCTCATAGTATTCCTGGGAAAGTGAATAAAGCAGGTTTACATTCAAGCCCAATCCCCGAAGCGAATTCCAAACCACCTGTGGTGAAACCTGCTGCGAAGCACTCAGCCACGCCGAGCGTATGAGCTTGTACAGCAAGGGCGATGCAGTCAGGCAGCTGTTTCCCAAAACGCTTCCACGAGACTACACACGGAACCCTAAAATTCCCCTACTATCCCGATGTCCATAGGGTCCCCAGGGCCGCCTTGAATCCCAAACAGTGCTTCTCCCAAACCCTACCTTAAACCCAAAAGACCTTCAGTTTTGGGACCTTATAGTACAATTCTTTATATGAAATCCTAAAACTGAAGGTCTTTGGGGTCTAAGGTATGAAAGAGTCTAGGGCTTCAGGCCGTCAGGTTTGGGCTCATGTGTTGTGAAATGCTGGGTCCAAGGAGCCGTAGAGTGTTGTCTGGGTTGCTGTTCAGGAACCCAGGCTGAGTTACTCTACTCTTTACTATATACCCATATTATGGTAAATCGATTTAATTAAAGTTCCTTAGCATCAACCCAGTATTGAATGCAGAGATGGCTTTTTAATCGCGAAGGCTTCTTCTGGCTGTCCCTGGATGGCCAACGTTTTTGTTTAGGCGCTTTCCGACAGAAAAGGAACACGTAGTGAGGAAGCTTGCTTAGGTTCAACGAGGAATGCAGTTTTGGGAAGCGCCCCATGTACAGAAGGCATAGTGATTCGACTGGCTTGCCAACTCAAAATGAGATGTGCTTTTCTCTGGGTGTGACTCCACACCCTAACCCCCCTAAACCCCTGGCCCCTTCTGTGTTGTGGCTGATATGCCGCTCGTCGCACGAAACCTGTAGCATTTGATTCTGGAGAGCAGGTGGCTGTGGGTTCTGCATTTTTGAAACCCAATTGTTTATCTAGTTTACGTATACGATGACTTTCAAGATCTTGAGGCCCTGAACACCCCCCCCAAGTTGCAATGGGCAACCATCGAACTAGAGATTTATGAGTAAGTGAGCAGTGGTAGTGATATCACGGGATATGGCTGGAAGCTGAATCGCGGAAGAGGCTAAGTGCTATGCCATGTCTTATCACTTATCGCAATGCTTGTATTGGCTCCCCTGAACTACCTATGTCCCATGCAAACCCCGCAGAAACACTGTAAATACCGACAAACTGCTATTTGGGGATGTGTAAATTTCCCAATAGCAAGTATGCAATTGGGGTTCTACATATTCTTGCCATTCTGATATTTTTAGTTTTATCTCGGTAGACTATAATTGGGAATCTGCGGGAGGTTCTTGGTGTCCCAGAACTTGGCTCTAAGTCATTCTTTAGGAGACGCTATAAAGGAATCAATCAAGATAATAACTTAAGGCATGATACGAAACATCCAACGTTTTTGCTAAATGACAACAGCAGCAAACCATTCTTCACATGACATTAACCCTCATGACCTACTGGCTTGGTCTGACCGATCTGAAGAAGTTTAGGGCTTAGGGGTTTAAGCGGCTGAGGGTTTAGGGTCCAGGGGTTTAGGGGTTTAAGGGGTTTAGGGTTTAGAAGTTGAAGGGGGTTACAGGGGTTTAAGAGGGTTTGGGGTTCATCGCTCCACTGCATGGCAGGCACTAAATGATCTCGCGAGGAAGCATCCACCGACAATGGAGGACAGGATGTTAAAACAACTGGGGGCTTAAGGTTTAGGATTTGGGGTTTAAGTTTTAGTTTAGTGACCCAGAATACTAGGACCTTCACTGAGAGGACCCCTAAAACATGGTTTGATGTTGAGGCACTAAACTAAATCAACATATGAGGATTTTTTCTTCAGGCCAAAAATACACCCTAGAAGCGATAATCTAAAATCCTGGTATCCCCCCCAATAACCCCTCAATACTCCCAGATATAATGCCTTATATAGAACACTTCAAGGAGTTTGGACTATAGCTCATATACATATATATATAGCTTAAGTTCCTGACTAGCAACCCAGAAGAAGCCAGAATTGAGATGTCCTTCTGCCATGGGTTTAGGATTCAGGTTTTTAGGGTTTGGGGTTTAGGGCTTAGGGTTTTGGGTTTTGGGGGTATCGCGCTAGCGCGCCTCAACAGCATGGGCTCCGCACCGCTGATACTGAAAGCCCTGCATGGCGAAGATACCTATCATAAAAGTAGCCTACATTCCCTTAGTTTTGGGGTCAAAGGCTATCAGTAGGGCTATTGATCCCGGGGGATATTAATCACTTCATCAACTTACTTTCCATGCCATGATTTATGTGAATGTTGGATGAAATCTATGGAAGAGGCAACATGTTTCGGCTGGTGATCAGGGTCAAAGCTGTAGTTTCTTGGCACAAAGCCGATAGGGGTCAACCCTTTGTCCCATGGCCTCCTCTTCAAGCAAGAGAGTTAGTCCTTAAACCCCTAAACTCCTAAACTCCTCAACCCTAAAACCCGAAACTAAACAGGTACAAAGCCCCCAAAGCCTCTAAACCCTAAACCCTAAACCTTGCAGTAAGTTTGGGCTCGATGTCCTCAATCGAGACCAGAGTCTCAGAGGAGATTGCTCGCTGGGGAGGCCGCGAGATGTTAGAGGAGGCAGCTTAGGGTTTAGGGTTTAGGGTTTAGGGTTTAGGGTGTAATAGTGGTATAATAGGACCATAAGAGGACCCTAATATAGTTACGAGTATCCCTTATAGTCACTATTTACAGCGTGGGGGGTCCACCTAACAGCTACCGATCTTGCTGTTCAGGGTGAAAAGCTCCGGGCCCAGGATCTGGAGTTTAACGTGTAAGCTTAGGGTTTAGGATGTAGGGTTTAGGATGTAGGGTTTAGGATGTAGGCTTTAGGATGTAGGCTTTAGGGTTTAGGCTTTAGGGTTCGGGCATAGGGCTCAGGTTTGGAGTTTAAGGGTAAGGTCTCAGGCTATAGAGTCCCTGAACCCTGAACTGCGTACGTAGGGTGAAGGGCCGTCACCTAAGGTTGGCGTTAGGTTTAAGGTCATCAGGGCAGCAGGAGAAGGGGGGGAATGTCACAACAGTGGCCGATAACAGGTTCCACATGCATCTGTTATTCTTCAATCACAGCATGCATGCAAGGATGATCAAAAAGCCGTAAGCCCGAAATTACAGATAGGAGAATTGGACCAATGCCAAGAGGATGGTTCATACCGGCTGCCCTAGGTAAGCCTTCAGGGAGTTTAGACTATAGCCTTTTGCTCATATGGTTGTCCGAGCTTCTTCGCGGCATCCGGAGCTGCAGGAGGTCGCCCGGCTGCAACACCAGCTGCCTGGCAGCCGCACGGTCCCTAAGCCCCTATACCCCTAAACCCTAAAGATTTTAGGATTGAGGGTTCCCTAAACCCTCAACCTTAACCGGTTGAGGGTTTTATGGTCTGGAGGTTTTATGGTTTGGGGTTCAAGTCAAAGCCTTGAGGGTTTAGGATCTACAGGGTTTAGAGTGTAGGGTTGCTGTTGCAACAATGAGGAAACCCTATAATTTACGACATGCACATACTAGGGTAACCTAATGTAAGTTCCTTAACAGCAACCCAGTTCAGGGTACAGGGTTTAGGTTTTTTTGGGGGGGGTTAGGCCGCGAGGCCCTATGTAGGAGCATAAAATTCTAGTGATTAGGGTTTAGGTTGAGGGATTAAAGTTTAGGGAAATAATGAGATCTACTGCTCGGAAAGGGGGTTCTGTGGGGATGCCAACGGAAGGTTTGGCACATCCTGAATTTGGTGCTGGGTACATATTAAATCTAAACCCTAGACCCTAGTATACCCTGGTATTGTTCTGGAGATCGCTGTTCCTTGGTTTCAAACGCCACGGTTTCCCTCTAAATGGCGGGCACCAATATACACCCCAATCTACTGCGATCCTTCATACTCCCGAAGGCGATCCCTAACCCTAAACCAACCCCTAAATCAATTGTGGCATCGCTGACAAAACTGGTCTCAATCCCAGGATGCTACCGATAATCCACGCCTGATCCACGAGCCGGATGTAAGGAATGGATCCCGCGGTGGTCCCTATGTACCTGGATCCCAATTTTGGGGCTAAAAGTGTAGAGTGAATCATAATAGCCGTTCTTTGGGGACTAGTTAGGAGGACCCCCCACCCTGTAATAGTTGTATAATAGGAATATAAGAGGGCCCTAATACTATCCTTATTATCCATAATAGTCACTATTACTGGGTGGGGGGTCCACCTAATAAGGTATTAGGCCATTATGTTACCTACTTCTGAGGTCCGGATAATGCACATACCTGCAACTACACTGCCAAGGATCACTCCCTCACTGTCTAAAACCCTGAGACTCTAACCTCGAGGGTTTAGGGTTTGGGGGTTTAGGGTTTTGGGTTTAGATGTGCTAGACCGGAAAATCTCAACACCGGTAATGCTGAACAATGACCTATATTGTCCCTTTGCTTGCATAACCATATTGAAATCTTCGGCCCAAATATCCTTACCTACATGTACTGCGTCACTCCCACTCAAGCATGCTCTTATCCGTCCTTTGCACAGACATGGTGCTCTATCCTACGCTTTACCCCCCCGGCCCCCACCCCAACAGACGAGACAGTACCTTCATTCACATCCTGAGGCCCCAAACTCGAAACCCTTGAGCCCCAGCACTTAATATTGGTTTTCAGCTCCAAACCCCTTAAGTGCCATTGACTTAACGCAGGTTGAGGAAGAGTGGGCAGAGAAAGACCAGTCAATGCCTCAAGTGTCGGGTTTAGGGTTTTAGGGTTTAGAGTTTAGGTTTAGGGTCGTTCAGAGTTTTAGGGCTTTCTTGGTTTTATTAGGTTTTGGGGTTTCAGATTTAGGGTTTCAGGGTTTAGGCTTTGTCCCGAGGAGCGAAGGGCTTGGATGAGTCATATATTTTCTGGGATTTGGGACCGTTTGTTGTGGCTACTTTCTCAAGGTAATTTTGGAGGTTCAGAGATGTTCCACTCTAGATCTGGGGTTCTGTGGGGCTTGAATGGATCTGCATGTGAGGCTTAATGTCCTAAGCCGAGTACCCTAAACCCAAATCCTAAACAAGGAGAATGGGCTTATGGTCGGCCTCGTCGTGGTTGCTGCTAATGATGTCGCAAAACCACTATGGGCTATTAGACCTTAGGGGTACCTTAATCTACCCTTAAGAGGGTCCTAATAGGGAATTTTAGGGTCTAATAGCCCATAGTGGAATATTGCAATTTCACTCAGCTGACATTCGGCAGGTGCAGGAAGAGGAGATTCTGCACGACCTGTATACCTACCTTGTACCATACCCAAAGGGTCCAAAGTACCTATATAGGGAATACTTACCCAAACAATAAGGGAAGTTACTACTACAGAAACCATACTTGGTACCATATAAGTACTTTGGACCCTTTGGGATAGGAATTACCGTGCATCACGGGTCCTAGGTGGTGCAAGAGATTCTCCATCAACCATTTTCTTGCCAGAGAAGTCCCAGCTGTGGCTAGGTTAGATGTTCTGTATGACTGGAAGCACGAGTTTTTTGTCAAATCCCCAGGTCTCTCCCACAAGAGATACCACAGTGAGAAGGAATAGGGAATCAGATTGTATAAGCTCAAACTCTACACCCTAAACCCTAAACCAAGCACAGTTGCGGAACGGAGGATGATCTACCTGCATATTCTCAACCTCAAACGACGCCTCCGAAAGGTGAAGGCCAGGACCTTAGCTGAAGGGTTTAGGGTCAAGGCTTCAGAGTTTAGGGGTCTCTTTTTGGGCTTAGGGTGTAGGCTTGGGGTCTAGATCGGGTTGCAGGACCAGGTGTGTAGGAGGCTGAATGCAATTGGGGTTGGCTGTTTGGGCAAGGTAGCAGCAGGTAGCTACTATGTTTGCATTTCAGTTATGTCCATGAGCTCAAGGAAACCTCCGATGCTTACGCTACAAGAGTGTCTAGAATTTAAACCCTAAACCCTAAATCCTAAACCCTAAAACCCTAAATCCTAAACCCTAAACCCCAAAATGGCCCATCTACCCCTTCTTTTGGGGTAAGAGGCTAGTATCATGGACATTTGAAAGGTCTAGAGGTCATCCGCACGAAGAAGGCATGCCAAGCTGCGACGAGCGTTTGAGATGCTCGCCTAGAGTGCAATTTGTCCACATAAATTGGCCTACTACAGGGGCTTGAATATGCTACCGATATTGCGGTCCTAGACTCCTTGTACCCTAAACCCTAAACCCCCCTAAACCCTAAACCCTAAAGGGCACCTCAAAGGCCTGAAGTGATATCGTCGATTATCTAGGCGCCTAGTGCAGCCACTTCAGGAGATCAAGTGCATCCGCAAGAAGAAGGAGGCTTTGGGTGGGAGAGCTTCAGGAGTAATCCTCGCCCCTGATGAGGAGCCCCCCCTTGACCTCCCCCTCCTGTTATGTAACAGTAAATATGTAGGGGAGTATTCATTTTTCTTTGGCGTGGGGGGTGTTCTTATCAGAGGAGGGTAGTAGTAGACTTTGGCTTCCCAGGCTTCGAGTTTTTTGGCGGGCTTGAGGGTTGAAAGCACAGGGTGCGGGATCTGAATGTATGGTATGTTTTTGGGATGGATGTCATTAAGTGTGCTCAGGTTTGCGGATTGTTTGCGTAAGGGTTTTGGGTCGTCAGGTTTGGGAGAAGGGATTACTCTCAGAGCACATTGTGTGTGTGGTGGGCCCGGCATAGGCCCCATCGCTCCGCTGTTGCTCCTTTACGCGCGGTGACAGAGTGTCCAATATGTTGAATGAATCCCCGAACTGCTACGTTCGAGCCACGGAACTGTATCCTCTCTGGATTTTTTCACGTGCAGGGTTGTGCGAGGGAACATGTTAGCTTTACAGCTTCAATCTGCGGAAGCTTGTTGGGCGTGCAGGAAAGCACTCAAGCATACTGTAATGCAGGAGCTTGAAATGTTTGGAATCTTATCGCCCTACTTGAGATTTGTGAAAATAACGGGAACACAATTACTATGATTATTGCGATCCGTACATATCTTTATACATATATACACACACCGCAAGGCTTCATTGTAAACTACCTAGAGCCCTATATCGCATTCTAAACCGGAAGCCTTACCTGAAGTGTCGAAGTCCGCAAAAACGTGTGTTTTGGGCTCGAGGGCTCCAGATTATATCCTCTTTAGGTACCTGCACCCTCAACCCTACTCCTACATTCTGCAGCTTAATGTGAAAGCCTGATGCCAATAAGTTTCCCTTCCAATGCTTACTCAGATAGCAAAACAGACTCCACAAGCTTTATTCTCTTTTTCTAGGCTCCTACATTGCTCATTGATGCTCAGGCCTATATATCCCGACATAAACCCGCACAACCTCATGTACCCCCTTCATGGACCCCCCTTGACCCTGCTCCCTAAACCCCTAAGTCCTGAACCCCCATTAAACACTAAACCCCTAACCCTCAAACCCCAAACCCCTAAACTCTAAACCACGAAAAACCCAACCCCTAAACCCCTAAGTCCTGAACCCTTAAACACTAACCCCCTTAACCCTAAACCCCTGAAACCCCAAACCCCTAAACTCTAAACCCCTAAACTCTAAACCACTAAAAACCCAACCCCTAAACCCCTAAGTCCTGAACCCTTAAACGCCAAACCCCTAAACCCTAAACCCCTTAGCCCTAAACGCTCGTAGAGGTGCAGGTTCCTGCGGAGGATCTTGTACGAATCCGAGGGTGTAAGACTCGGCTGAAGTGTACCACGGGTTTATACGGGGAGGTTTCCCAAAACTGGGCTTGGGGTTTAGGGATTAGGGTTCAGGGTTTAGGGGTTCAGGGTTCAGGGGTTTAGGGAGGGTTTCGGGGTTTAGGAGTTAGGGATTGGATTTAGGGATTAGGATTCCCCAAAATCAGGGGGGGTTTCCTTATCGGAGGTCCCCATAGTAAGGAATTTTGTGTTTTGGGGTCTATGTTGAGGCCCCCCTTAATTTGGGAAACTACCATGGTTTTTGGCTTAGTGGTTTAGGGGTTGAGGGGTTTAGGGCTTATAGGGTTTGGGATGATGAGCCAGATGACATCGGAGCTCCCTCGCCCTACTTGGGATACAAAAGGGCTTTATTGGGTTTAAGGTTTAGGGTTCTTTGGGCTAATAATGACCCCCCGTGCCCTCATAGTCATGAAGTCTTCCTGCTGTCCTTTTTGAAAAGGCTTGCAGGCGGGCGGTTCCATATGCATTTTGGGGAGGATATCGCTACGCGAAAACACATCGGCCGCAGTGTGGGGTCCTGCACCGAGTCATGCCCACTTCGTGCTACAAGCCAAGAGAAGCGGTTTTTATTGTACGAGTATCCTTGACCATAAGAGGTTGAGGAGTCAAGGGCTTAGGCTTAACATGACTGACTCAAAACAACAACATAACCGTAGCAGCTAACAGAACCGTAGTTGCTGCTGAGGTGCTTCGAGGCAATCGATGCTGAAGGCAAGGGCCACATCAACGAGGCGCACGAGCAATCAATAGACCCAAATATTCTCGGCTTCCATACATTCGGGGACGCATGTAGACCCAATATGCAGAGGCACCACATTTTTTGGAAAGCTCCATATCACTTTTGCGGAACTGCGCAAACCCGCATCTCTGTGCATCTCAATGAGCATCCAGCCTGGCTGAAATCGGATGTCTACATTACAACAATTCCTTCAAACATGGGGTTTCAGCCAAGACTTTTGCGCAGATTTTTTTGAAGCGTGGGCACTATGGCCCCTATTTGGTCATCGCTTTAATCTTAACATCAGAAGGGAACCATCCCACTGTTCAGCCACCAAGAAACATTACTGAGTTCCTCATAGCCTATGTAGGTTCCATGGAAGCTGAAGTCTAAACTCCTTGAATGGGGTTATATAGGGGATTGTATGTAGGAAGGCTTATCAGGGGGATGCTAGGAGTTTAGACTACAGCTCATGTAATGGCACATGTTCTTTTCCATCTGGTTCGCCACTGTTGGGGTTCCGCCTTTAGCACACTAAGCATGCACGCCATCCCCCCCAACAAAAAATCAGCTAACTAAACCCAGGGAAGTACCGTTATATAATGGGAGGAGCAGAACGTATTCATTATGATTAGGGTGGGGAGGTTCATTATTAGGGGAGAGGTCTACAAATGTGTTGTTTGATTTTCAGACTGAGGCCGCTTTCAGGTTTGAGCAGTGGCGGCTAAGAGTTTGGGCTTTGGCGTTTAGGGAGCAGACCTTGGGGCTCTTCGGAAATAGTATGATTAAGTGTTCAGGGTTAGGAATTGGGGGTTATGGCTTGGGGGCTTGGGCGTAAGGATCGAGGTTTAGGGGTTAGGGACAAAGGTTTAATTGGGGTTGAGAGCTCTTCTTACGCGACGACTGCTGTTTCTTGTACTTCATGACTTCTTCCATTCACCCTGAAGCACTTGAATCTCAAAGCCCCAACTCCCCCGAAAGACTCCCCAAGCCCCTCCTAAGCCCCCAACCCGGGAAACTGCTCAACCTTGAAGCTCTCAACCCGGACAAGATCGCCTCAGCTTCAAGGCCCTCAACCCACATCTAAACCCTAAAAACCCTAAAGCCCTAAACCTTGGGTACTGCCCCCACCCGGGGTCCTATTAAGGGCAAAATATGACCATAGTGTAATTATTATCCAACTGTTACTGAGGGGGGCAGTACCCAACCTAAACCCTATAAACCCCTTAAACCCTAAACACTAAACCCTAAACACTAAACACTAAACCCTAAACCCTTAAACACTTAGGAACCTTCAGCCCCCAGAGCCATGGTAGACCCCGGCCTTCACAGGGGTCTAGGGAGGCATTTTTAGGAAGGGTTTGGGAAGACCGTTGAAGGACCATAGCATAAGCATCTGGCTAAATGTGTGTTACAGATTAGTTTTGGGTGTTGGGATTTAGGGGTGGGGGTCCGACTAAACCCTAAACCCTAAACTCTTGGGGTCCCACCTTAATTCTTCCCAAAGCCTAAAACCTAAAAAGCCCTAGAAGGAAGGATTGGGCCTGGCCTTCCAGATGATTGGTATGAAGCCTGGAACCCAGCAGCAAGGTTTAGGGTTGAGGTTTGGATTATAGGGTTGAGGCACAAGACTTAAATCCTAAACCCTATATACCCCATTATACCCTATTAATTATACCCTGTTATATCCGATTTGGGTTAAGGTTTGAGAAAAAGATTTATGTAGAGTTGAGCGCGTTAAGCTTTCAGGGTTGAGGATTTGGGTTTTGGGGGCTTGGGAGTTCCCCTTATTTGGCGGAGTGTATACGGAAGAGATTTAGGGTTTAGGGTTTAGGGTTTAGCAGTTTGGGACACCCCTGCACATCACAAACCCGCCCCACCCCCCTGAAAATTCAATACTCCTGATCAGATGCTTGACATGTTGGGGGGCACGTGTGATCTGATGGGCTGGGAGTTCAACATGAGGGGCTGGATTCCCCCTAAACCCTAAACCCTGTAATCCCTAATCCCCAAACCCTAAACCCCTAATCCCTAAACCCTAAACCCCAAACCCTAAACCCTAAACCCCAAACCCTAAACCCTAAATACCCTAGGGACCCTAAATCCCAAATCGTAAAACCCCAAACCCTAAACCCAAACTGGCCTCGGCATCATTACTGGGTTGCTGTTAAGGAATACAATTAAGTTACCATACGGTTCAGGGTTTAGGGTTTAGGGTACATATAGTACATAATCGGATATAATAGGGTATAATTAATAGGGTATAATGGGGTATAGAGGGTTTAGAGTTTAAGTAGGCTTTCCCTAAGATAGTAACTTGAATTGGATTCCTGAACAGTACCCCAGAATACTCAAGTAAACCCTAAACCCTAAACCCTAAAGGCTGAATGTGGAAGAGCTCCATGAGAAGTTCACCAAGGCGAGCAACAGCGCTGCTGGAGTTATAGGGTTCAGGGTTGAGGGTTACAGGGTTTAGGGTTATAGGGTTATAGGTTATAGGGTTTAGGGTTATAGGGTTTAGGGTTATATGATTATGGGGTTAAGGGTTATAGGGTTTAGGGTTTAGGGTTATAGGGTTCAGGGTTACAGGATTTAGGGTTGTGGGTTTAGAGCTTGAGTCTTCTTCAGGGCATCAGAGGACCACGCGGTTCCTGGGGAGTACTGTAGGGAGATACAAGTTCCAGTCAGCAATGACCTGTTTCTCTTGTGGTCTTAACCCTAAACCCTCCCCCCCAACCCCCTAAACCCTCTAAACCCTGAACCCTAGACCCTAAACTCCAGTGAACCATTCTGGTTGGGACTCTTTCTTGCAGCAGACAGGAGAAGCACGGGCCACGTGTACGTAGATAGCGGCGCATTCAGCAGTCTAGTTCCCCAGAAAAGAGGAAGACGCACAACTTTCAGTGTGGACCAAAAACCAGAAGAACCTCCATTACCTGTCACTTCAAATGCAGCTTTGGATCATTGAGTCCTCAGGATAGGATTCACAAGTTCTGAAGGAGTGCGCACTGCAGACAGCGCTGAATCCTGCGAGCTTTCGTGATTCTAGAAATCTTCTGCCAGATGAACCCCTGAAGCTACAGACTCTCCCACAGCTTGTGGATCTTGCACGCTCGAGCTCTCGTAGACCCTGAACACCTTACCCTAAATCGTAGTTTCTGTTTTCTTTGCCATTCTCCCTATATAACCCCAATATATACCCTATAATCCCTATATAACCCCAATATATACCCCATATACTCCCTATATAACCCCTAGATAATCCCTACAATCTGAACCTGTGTGAAACAGGCAGATCTGTCGGGAAATGGCGTTATCGAATGGCCCGAATTCCTATCGATGATGTCGCTGCTAGGGCCCGAGGCACATATGAGCAGTATCTTATTTGGGGGTGTTTAGGGTTTGGGGTTCAGGGTTTAGGGTTTGGCTATGGTACCTAATATAGAGTAAGATTATCTCCTCCCTTTGGGGTATAGTAGTTTAAATAGGGAATATATTTTTACCGGGGTTAACCACAAAAACAAAAAAGCGCTACTCATATGAGCACTGGACTAAAGTTAGGTTGGGGGGGACCTATAGGGGAATATATAGGATTTTGGTGGGGACCTATTTAAGGGATCTATTACAGATTCAAGTCCAGGGCTCATATGGATGTTAAGTTGCTGACGAGAATCTGTAGGGAGGCGGGGGTTCTTCATTATCCTCGTTTTTTCGTCCAGCCACAACTCAAACCCTAAACCCTAAACTGTGTAAGCTAAGTTTGATGCTCGTAAGCTCCATGCAACCCTAAACCCTATAGTCCGCCTTAAGTAGATGGAATATGGCTTTGAGTCCATTTTCAAAAGATCCCCATACAGTATGCTATACCCCCATATTCTATCTACTGAAGGGGGACCGTAAGTTTGAGGCTCTCGGATTCATAGTTCGGGAGTTCCTAAACCCTTAACCCTGTGTATATATAGTCTTAGGTTGGAAGCCTAGGCATCAAGATGGACCCTTAGTCTTTTTGGGGAAGGTATTCTAGGGTCCCTTCGCGATGTGTGTATACGGTAACCTGTGTAGATGTATATATGTATCTATATATATATATATGTATCTGCACTGAGGGGCCCATACTTTGTCTGAAGTTGTCTGTTTAAGTCAAGATCTTCGGACGCTGGGGGGCAAGGGATGACTCCAATCACCTTCTGCTTCTCCAGCCAATTAAGTTCTGAGCCTTGAAACTCCAAGCAAGGCTGCGCTTGCTTAGGTCGTAAGTCCCACGCGGTTATAATCCCCCTTAAGTAGATAGAATATGGCTTTGGGTATATAGCAAAAAGATCCCCATATACGCCATATTCTATCTACTTAAGGGGGTCTTTACCCCAAATCCCATATTCTATCTGCTTAAGGGGGGTTTTAGGCATGTAGGCTAATACCCCCAACCTCTAGCAGTTGAGCGGTCAACCCTTGGCTCACTAGATGCACCCTCCTCCACAAATCACACGCAGAGTCAAATGCTAAACCCCAAACCCTAAATAGTAAGTTTCCATTGTGTTTTCCATTATCCCAAAATGAACGCCATACTCTAAGCCTTTACCAAGCTTTCTTGTTTGAAAGCGTCTGCCCTGAGTGAAAGATCACAATTTCAAGCCTTGTAAGATCTAATCTCGCATCGGGGTTAGGGTGCAGGGCCACGACTCTTGTTCTCAAACCTGCAACCGCCGCTCGCAAGCTTCAAGTCCTCGTCCTGCGGTACTGAATGCTATGGTAACCCTTCAGCTCCAAATAACCCAGCGTAGGTAATGTTACTCATAGACTAGGGTCTTCAGAGCCCAATGTTTGCATTACTTATAGAAGTAGGGCCGTAGAAGCCTGAAGAACTAGAATCACGCTGCCATGCGCATACAATGCCATAGAACTGTAGCATAAAATGCGCCAAGCTACTATTCCATTGTTGGGGGCTCTACATTCTGTCATCAAGTGAGGTATGGAAGCGGCCAAGGGTTGGAGAACGCCTTCACTGAAGCCCGGGGCCCTTGGCGTTTTGGGCGCGGGCTTTTGCTTACGTGGTAAGCCAGGGAATTTCCTAAACTTTTAGTGGGTTCTGCTACTTTGGGTCCTCTAAGGATCTACCCTAGTCATAGGGTCATCAACTGGCAGAAATCCTCTCAGTCCTCTCAGTGATGTGAGATGGGCCCCTGGGCAGGATCCCTCACCCCCGACCTCCCAAATGTCACCTCCATCCAGCCCCAAAGGTATCTTCATGTTTTATCCGACTCGTGCTGTAGCGGGTCCAGTGACAGCCTCAAGGCTATGGGATGTAAATTCAGGATCATCGTTTAGGGTTAGGGTTTGGAGTTTACGGTTTAGGATTTAGGGAGGTGTTCAGATTCACCATCGCAACCACACCATCACTCTGATTCAAACTCCAGCTGGAATGATTGTCAGAGATGAGGCATAGCCTCGGACATGTTGTTTGGTCAATGCTCCCTTCTCGGGCCCTAGCACGAGCTTCTAGGGTTTCCATGTGCTCCCATGAATTGAAGGCCTTCCTCATGGATGTTTCTTGGGACATTTCTTGGTTCACCTTGCATCTTTATGCTGGGCCATTCTTTGTGGCAAGAATGGATGCATCCGTTGTGAAAGAGCCTCCAAAGGCTGTGGAGGGGGAAGGCCAAGCCACCCCCTGAAGTAGCCTTCAAATCCCAAACCCAAACCCCAAGACGTTGCAAGCCAGCCTAAACCCTAAACCCTAATAGGGTTAACCTCAAACCCTCATCTTGCCTGACGTCCCAGGAGCGTCTGGAAGAACTCAGGGAGGCTGTTCAGGGTTTAGGGGTCTATACAGGGTCATTAAGGGATAATGGAAAAGAAAATGCGCACTATCATTTAGGGTTTGGGGTTTACAGGGATTAGGGTCCAGGGCTTCGGGTTAAGGATTAAGGTCTTCAGGAGTTTGAGCATTCAGGGTCTAGGGCTTAGTATTGAACATGGTCTTGGGGCTCAGGAGTTTGGGTTCCGAAGTTTTTTTCTCGATTTGAGGGTATATACATATATATATATAGACATATATATATATATGGTGCCCCCCCCCTCCCCCCATGTACCTACCTTTTTTCAGGTATCTGGTCTGAATCCGTAAAGATCACTGGGCCTTGGCCTTATTTATGTGAATTCTAGTAGATGGTATTATGATCTTATAAGGGCACAAGTTCAAGCTCGCTGAAAATATTTATAAAACCAATAAACACAATTGAGTCCTAAGCCCTGTATCTGAAACTATTGCA